>JAOTOL010001662.1:3817500-3897500 GCA_034440575.1 Imbricaverruca yamaguchii
AGCCGAATGGCTCCTCGCCGACATGCATGCAAGCATTAACAGCTTCAGATGCAAGGCGTCTCTCGATGGAGCGATAAACGTTGGCGTTACAGTACTCTTGCTACAGTTCCAAGCCGTCTGTGAAATGCACTAACCGTCCCTCGTCGCAAGCGAACGCGCTTGGCTAATGTCCGGTCTATTGTATATAGGCTGTATATAGGCTGTTGTAGCACAGGTTCTGGACGTGATAGTGGAGGATTTGTGCTTTAGTGCGCGTCGACTACGTTGGTGCCCGCTATACCGTACTACCATTAATGTTATTGCTGACTGAATTTGTCTAGCCTGTCACTTGGCAGTGATATCGGTTGTTTCCATTTATATCGCTACCGTATATATCCATCATTTCATTTAAAATTTGTCCAGCTGTATCGTGCTACCTAGGCGTGCGCAAGCGTTCACTACATGCATACCGCGGCAACCGTGTCATTCGTGTAGGTGTGGCATGTATTCAGGTTGTTTCGCAAGCCCGCATACCGGCATGCGGTACACCTGTTATCGCAGCATTCAGCACTTCAATGCACGCGGGGCGGCCGAGCCCGCGCCAGTCGGCTCACACCGTGCAGCAGCGGACCGACACGGCCACCGGTCGGCAGCGCCTCGCCAGCAGACGCCTCGTCTCGACAGCGCCTCGCCAGCAGACGCCTCGTCTCGGCGGCGTCTCTAGCCGGGGCGCGCCCATCGGTCGCGACGACCGTCTAACGAACCCGGCCGCGACACGCGCGCGCGCACGCACGCACGCACGCACGCACGCACGCACGCACGCACGCACGCACGCACGCACGCACGCACGCACGCACGCACGCACGCACGCACGCACGCACGCACGCACGCACGCACGCACGCACGCACGCACGCACGCACGCACGCACGCACGCACGCACGCACGCACGCACGCACGCACGCACGCACACACACACACACACACACACACACACACACACACACACAGTGGGACAACACGCATGCACACAGGTCACAGATGCACACAGACAACACCCCAACACACATGTACACAGATAATCAGACACATATGTGCAGACACGCATATACACAGATGCATGTATACACAGACACAGACACACAGACACCCACACGCATAGATCGACTGAGAAGACGTGGCAGCACGACGTGCCGTCCGTATGGCGCGTCGCTGGCTGACGAATGGCAGCCCGGCTGCGATCGAGTGGACGTGTCCGCTGGCGGCCGGTAGGAGCGACGCGGCGGCCGCCGGCGTCGAGTTCGACTGGCCGCCGGCGCGGTGATTAATTGGACGACGATGAGGTAGTTGGCCCGACCGCCGCCGGCGTACACGTGTGCGTGTCGTTATCGGCAGATTGGCAGGTGGTGCCTGTTTGCACACGTCGTTCGTGACGGATGGTCGTCTGGGAATAGGCCTTTGCCGCCGAGTGGCGACGACGTCGGGGAAGTGGAGCGTCAGCGTGTCGCTGCTGTGGTATGACGGAACCACACGAGAGCACTGCATGGCTGTGTGCACTGAACGTGTCGCTGCTGTGGTATGACGGAGCCACACGAGAGCACTGCATGGCTGTGTTCACTGAACGTGTCGCTGCTGTGGTATGACGGAACCACACGAGAGCACTGCATGGCTGTGTTCACTGAACGTGTCGCTACTGTGGTATGACGGAACCACACGAGAGCACTGCATGGCTGTGTTCACTGAACGTGTCGCTGCTGTGGTATGACGGAACCACACGAGAGCACTGCATGGCTGTGTGCACTGAACGTGTCGCTACTGTGGTGTGGCGGAACCACACGAGAGCACTGCATGACTGCATGCACTGAACGAGCCGATCGGACTGCGGCATGCCCCTCCCACTCCTTCTCAGTTGTCTGAAGTTTGGCAACCGGATGTTGTGTTTAAATAATTGTGGGTTGCTGCCCCTTGTTTATATTAATTCATAGGCACGCCGCTTTAAACTAAATGGAGAAGCATGGGATCGAAATTGGACTTGGTCATATTCATCAATTAAACACAGGGCGCTTGCGTATTTCGTGATATATTTTTTCAGAAGCACGCCAAAATTTCCACGCTAGAAAATAATTGCGGCTCAGAGCAAGCTGACGGAGAGCCAGTCTGGACCACAGCCGACAAGTTGATAAAAGGCCAGCCCATTGAGACCACAGCCGACAAGTTGATAAAAGGCCAGCCCATTGGAACTGCAGCCAAGTTGATAAAAGGCCAGCCCATTGGAACTACAGCCAACAAGTTGATAAAAGGCCAGTCCATTGGAACCACAGCCCGTCTGGACCATAGCCGACAAGTTGATAAAAGATCACCACTTTGGAACTACAGCCGACAAGTTGATAAAAGGCCAGCCCATTGGAACTACAGCCAAGTTGATAAAAGGCCAGCCCATTGGAACTACAGCCGACAAGTTGATAAAAGGTCAGTCCATTGGAACCACAGCTGGGAAATGATTAAGAGGATGGCCAGCCCATTGAGACTACAGCCCGTTTGGCGGCCCATCACTACCAGAGGTTAGCGCCCCTGTGCGATTTGAACTAACGTGATACCATCTGAACCAACTATCACCAAACACCTCCATCGAGCTTGGGCACACGCTCTTAATTCGCGCCACCCCACAAACCATCAACATTCTTGGGATCGCATTCAGCGGCGCTCGGCAGCGGCCTGCACCGCCTCGACTCGGGCCCGCACCAGCGACAGTGCGGGCCCAATCCGACCCGATCGTGGCCATAGCTGCGCCACCCGATCCATCCCATCTCCGCAGGTGCACTCACTGTCGCCTTCCCCAGATCTGGCCCACCGCAATCCCTAGATCCTATCCAAATTGCATCGCCATCCGAGGATTCCGCCGACGCTGTGCCTCTATCCAGACCAAATTGCACCACCATCCGAGGATTTTGCTGACGCTGCGCCTCGATCCAGTCCACAGGACATCGTCATCAAGGGGCGGATCCGGGATTTAAAGGTTATGCCATCATAGGCCGATTTTCCAGCATTTTTTCAACTAAAATTGCATATTCTCAGAATCTCTAAGAACGTGTTGTGGGATAAATATCGTTTTAAGCAGACCCGAGGCGTGTTAGGTGTATAAATCTGAAGAGTTTCTTTTCGGAAATCGGAGAAATTTGTGAAATCTCGCCAAGCCGGGCTTCTGAATCGGCCTCCGCGTCGCAATCCCCGAGCCCCGTCTAGCGGACGCCGTCGACAACTGCGCACCGCCCTGCGCCGCTGTCACCCGTCACTAGCGGCGATCTTGGCCGCTAAATGCCGTCATTACTCGGCCCGTACATCTCGAGAGCCCAACAGCCGCCGGCACTGTGCGCTAACCTCCCGCCGCCCCGTCTGGGAGCAGACGCGTACCCAGACACGCGATCGGAGAGGCTCTGAGCCAACTCCGGGAGCCGGGACTGGATTTACAATGTTAGCCAACTGGTTTTTATCGCTCGCCAGCTCGTCTGTTGCAAAACGATTGCGACAGTTACCGTTTGAAGTCGCACTACCGGAGCGCACTCTGCAGTCAGGCGGGCGGGTCGTCCGCCGCCACGGACTGGGTGTGCCCGTGCCGGCGCCGAGCAGGTCGGTCACGTGGTCGGCCGGCGTTCAGCACCCTCGACCCTCTGGTGGTCGGATGATGAGCCGCCTGATTGGCGGTCCCACGTCCAGGTCGGACCGTCCGCGGGCCGGGGTGGCCCGACCCCGGCCCTCGGACAAAACGAGCCGCGCATCTGATTGGCTGTCAGGCAGTGACGACAGCTCGGCGTGGTGTCGTCAGGCAGTGACGACAGCTCGGCGTGGTGTCGTCAGGCAGTGACGACAGCTCGGCGTGTTGTCCGGCAGTGACGACAGCTCGTCGTGTTGTCCGGCAGTGACGACAGCTCGGCGTGGTGTCGTCAGGCAGTGACGAGAGCTCGGCGTGGTGTCGTCAGGCAGTGACGACAGCTCGGCGTGTTGTCCGGCAGTGACGACAGCTCGGCGTGTCGTCAGGCAGTAACGACAGCTCGGCGTGGTGTCGTCAGGCAGTGACGACAGCTCGGCGTGGTGTCGTCAGGCAGTGACGACAGCTCGGCGTGTTGTCCGGCAGTGACGACAGCTCGGCGTGGTGTCGTCAGGCAGTGACGACAGCTCGGCGTGGTGTCGTCAGGCAGTGTACCGAGGCTGGCGATGTCCACTACCTCTGGCCGTTCCTACTGAGGCTGGACAGTCCGTACTATACTAAGGATGTTCCGTCCTACTGAGGATGAACAGTCCGTACCATACTGAGGAAGTCCCGTCCCTACTGAGGCCGGACAGACCGTACTATACTAAGGATGTTCCGTCCTACTGAGGATGGACAGTCCGTACCATACGAAGGATGTCCCGTCCCTACTGAGGCTGGACAATCCGTACCATACTGAGGATGTCTCGTCCCTACTGAGACTGGACAGTCCCTACCATATTGAGGATGTCCCGTCCCTACTGAGGCTGGACACTCCGTACCATACTAAGGATGTCCTGTCCCTAGTGAGGATGGACAGTCCGTACCATACTAAGGATGTCCCGTCCCTACTGAGGCTGGACAGTCCCTACCATACTGAGGATGTCTCGTCCCTACTGAGGCTGGACAGTCCGTACCATACTAAGGATGTCCCGTCCCTACTGAGGCTGGACAGTCCGTACCATACTGAGGATGTCCCGTCCCTACTGAGGCTGGACAGTCCGTACCATACTGAGGATGTCCCGTCCCTACTGAGGCTGGACAATCCGTACCATACTGAGGATGTCTCGTCCCTACTGAGGCTGGACAGTCCCTACCATACTGAGAATGTCCTGTCCCTACTGAGGCCGGACACTTTATACTGAGGATGGACAGTCAGAACTAAGTGTGCATCCCGCACTGTGGCTGCACCGTCCGCACTGAAGCTGCACAGTCCGAACTGAGAGTGGGCAGTCGGTAACTGAGGATGTGCCATAGTTACTGAAGTAGGACGGCGAGCAATCGGACAGGTCAACAAGAGAGTTGCCGGATAGATGGTCTATATTTGGCTGGAAGTTGCTGGCCGTGCCGGAGCAGTAGTGCGGGGGACATCGAGTGCCTATCGGCTGGTGCGGACAGGTTTTGACAGACACCGCGCGGAGACCGGCGCGTGGATGCTCGCGATAATCCGGATAGGAGGTACCAGGCGGCCGATCTGAACCGCGAGCCGTCAAACAGGTGTGGCCGGAGTAAGCGGACCGGTTACCTGGAGCATCTGCGGCCGGACGGCGGGTCCGGCTCGTCGTCGGCTGCCGGGTTTCTGTCGGCCCCAGCCGACCACGCCGGTCGCCAGCACCGCTCACGGGGTGCACCACTCACGGAGCGCACCACTCACTCACGGAGCGCACCACTCACTCACGGAGTGCACCACTCACTCACGGAGTGCACAACTCACGGACCACACCACTCACGGGGCGCACCATTCATGGGGCGCTCTTGAAAGTCCGACCCGCTACTTCTCGTCTCTAACTGACGTCACGGTCCCACGTCGATGGCGTCACGACACGTGGCTGACAGACGCTGCGTGATCCCGCGGAAAACAGCCGAACACAAGGTCACCTGTCCAGGGTGGGAATTTTGGGCTTCTCCTGGAGTATGGAGACCTAAGGACATTTTATTCTCCAGGATTGTGACTGCAAATGTTGAACTTTTTTATTCTCCGAATGAAACGTGCCAATAATGGATGACATTTTGTTTCCAGGATCTCAGTCCAGCTCCAACAATGCAGTTGCAGTTTCCAGTCCATCATATAAATTAGAAGCCTGGCCAACAGAACAGAAGAGCATGGCATAGCAGGCCATAAGGCTTGAAATGCAGATTGCAGTAAATTGCCCAGGAGGCATATCATGCTATATCAGAATACCTACAAATTTGTGGTGGTTGTTTGGATTGCATTGTGCATGTGTCAAACCTATTGCATGTTATGCATGTGTGTATGAATCCTCAAATATGCTTTGAATAAATACATACAACTCTGGCTATACCTATACATTTATTTTGCCTGGAAGAACTGATATTGAAGGTGCAAGGAAACGACATGAAGGAAATGTTGCTCCAAAATCCCACACATTTGTGGTGGAGCCCCTGGTTATATCAGATAGGTACGGATCGCACAGTTGCAAACTATGTCCTGGCTCAGTTTGGGCCCCAATCAAGGCCGAACTCGTGGAGGGGGGGGGGGGGTTACTCAGGTTAATCGTTGATGTGCACGATGCCCCCAAATCCGAACGAAACAAAAGCCTCAACATAGCATAAAAGCAATAGAGAACAAAATAATGTAAATTTCTGAACTAGTTATTACCGCAACCTTTTACTCTCCAGGATATTTTCACACTGGCAGGACGACCGCCCGGCACAATCACTCTGTAATCACAGATGAATCGTCATTCGGCTTGCGCCAATCTCGTCTCATTCTGAATAACAAAGATATGAGGGATTAGGTTTTCGAATGTCTTCAGAATTATCTCGAAATGATACTTTAGAAGGAAAGATTGGTAAATACCACGATTCATCTTGATAATTCCGGGAAATACTGGCGTTACACCATAAACACTGCATTACAAAACCTCTCGTACTGCTGCCATTTCTTGCCACCATAGTTGGAACTCGAAATATACACAATGACTTCAAATGCTCGCATATCGGACCCGAGGTCCGTTCTCCAGCCGCATTCCAATGGGAGACTACCAGAGAACGTAATTCAGGACATCTCAGACCGTTTTCAGTAATTCTGTTAATTTCTTAATTTAATGAAATAGAGCATTCAATTTCGAATTGAAATGCGTAAAATAGCATCAGCTAGCGAACTTCATTGATGGCAGAAGACCTATTTTTGGGAGCCATGTAAATGCTATAAAAAATGCAAAAAACCTTGGGTTACGTTGGTATGACTTCCACCTCAATTCGCAAAACTACAGTAACCCATCAAAAGAATAGCATCTGAATAGTAGTTTTATCACTTCAGCAACTGCAGCAACTGTGCATGTACGGAGTTTAAACGTTCTCCGTGCTATTTATGGTCACAATTAGACGTCATTTAAAATAGTTGCGAAAATCTGTCATTTGATCATTTGACCACCCTTGGATACGTCGCCGTTAGGCAAGGACAATATCCGTACTAGAGTAGGAGAATTAACAAATTATTGGGACGGTCTCGCCCGATTCATGTTTTGATCTAGGATAAAGACAACGTAATTTCATGATTATGAACATATATCTTCAGTGTATTGATTCACACATAACTGAAGAAAAAAGGTAACACCGTATTGACGTATGCAATCCTATTAAAGGCGACAGAAATTGAGGTCAAACAGCGGTCTTGAAATTGTGTAAATACTGTAATAATGTAATAAAAGTGTAAACAACCGGGCAGCCTATTCTACGATCAGCCTCAAAAAGCAAGCTGAAGCGTAGTGCCAAGCGACGGTTTGAAGGCCTCAGTCATGTTTTGTTTTCATTAACTGGTGGCATGAACATCGCATGCCAGGGCTCCGCCGAGGCCTGCAAGGATATATATAATACCTCCCCACTGATCATTTGGGAAACTAAAAAACGAAGCCCTGGAGTTACACCAACTGATACGTGACTGGTCCGTATGCATGGTACCATTAATTCTATAAGTTTGGTCAGGACAGCACCGGGAAATAGGGACCCGGCAAAATTTGCATCACTTCGGCGACGTGAATTAATGTAAACTAAATACACACTACATTCAATATATATTCATCACACTGGTTGTTCCACCACTTAGATTTGTATCTTCCGGCCTGTATGCTTTTTATCCATCATCTTTTTTGAGCTCCGACACCAGTAGCTTTCTGTTTTTGTTTTGTTTCTTTTGGAAGGAGGGGGGGTCCGAGGACAATTTTTTTATTCCCCGACTCCATGGGCAGGAATGTCTTCTTTTTCTTGGAGGGCTCCGATACCATTTTTTTATTCTCCGACTCCAGGTCAGCGAACCACTTTTCACACGCTGCACCTGTCTGTCGAACGTCTGTTGGGAAGGCGATGCGTCGCTCAAGATTGCACCAATGACGTCATGCCATCGAGACCAATCATTGTGCTACGGCCATGATCGGCATAAGCCGACGCAGGCGTTCCATTTGAACACCGCTGTCACGACGTCGTCATCGGCGGATGACGCAGGCCCCGACGTCATCGCGATCCACCCCGTCAGAGCACGTACCGGCCATTTGGCGCTCCCTCCGAGGAGAGGGGGACAACATCCGGCCGCACTTTTACAACGTCCGCCGTACCAGTGCCGCTGGCTTTCATCGCACCTGCATGCCGCCGGGTGGACGCGTCATCTGTTGGTCGGAATCTCGGTCGCCACCCTGGGATGGCCGCTAGTGCGTCAGCGGCGCCGTCCGCAGGTCGTTTGTCGCTTGGGTTGGTCGAAGGCGGCGTCGCTTCCTGCTGGGGCGCCCGTGACAGTCACAGGCACGTGACTTGGTTCGGGGCGCGAACGCCGGCGGCACTTCCCGCCGGACGTGACTGCCGCCGGCCGCCGGGACTGCCGCCGGCCGCCGACGTGACTCCTTGGACGCCACAAGCCGCGTGTCTGCGTCGGGCGCGGGAGTGGCGGCGACTGGCCGGCCGGGTGGAACCTCTCAGCCCTGGCGTGGCGGGGAACGGTGCTGACTGGTCGAGCTTAGCGACGATCTGTCCAGCTGACTGGGTGCCATTGACCGCGACAGTGCGGTCAATGGCACCTAGTCTTCGTCATGTCCGCTACTCTTCGTTCAGACGCGTGAGTGTAGGTTCAAACCAGATGCACCGAGTGTGGTTTTCAACGATTACCGGGGGCACACAATTACTTCTTGCCTGAACATGTGCATAAAGCTGTGATAACCTAGGGCAGCGAATTAGCTGCGAAGCACGAATTCGCATGTTCCTTGCGAAACGCAATGCAACATGCTGGGAAGAATGACAGGTGATGAAAATTATATTGCCGCGACTACTGCCCACATACATTGGACCCTCTGACGGCTTTCAGATCGATTGCACCCCGCGTGGCGTCGGCTGTACCTGGGCTCCGCCACAGGCTGCTCGGATCACCAGGGAGACGCCTCTGGACCTGCGGCCGCGCTGACCACAGCGGACGTTGGGCCTTGATCCGACCGGCCGGCCGGACCTGGCAGCCGCCTCAGGCCGCGTGGATCCCCGGAGAGACGACCACCGGCGGATGTCGGCTCTTCTGCCGCCCGGCCGACCACGACCGGCCGCCGCCGGCTCATTATGTGCCATTGTAGGCGTCACACACAGAGCACGGTCGGGGTTCACACCTCCACCGCGGTAATGTGCCGGCCGTCGCGCGCCATCCCGCCCCTACCTGGACGGACCGAGCCGGGGTCGGTGCGACCCCCCAAAGTGCCGCTTGTCACGGCCGTCGTAAGCGGCCCGCGGCCCACCGCTCCAGCCTCTCTGCTTACCCTCGCCATTGTCTCCTCACAAATGACGACCGGCATCCATCCTTTGGTGGCCGGTCGGCGCGCGGTGGGCGGCAAAAACAAGGCGACAAAAACGGCTGATTTACGTCGCTCGAGGGGGACCTTCACTCGGTCTCCGGGCGTCCGTTCGCTCGCCGCCAGTTCGTTTGCGGTTGGCTCTGCGTCCGTGGAGACGTCATCAGGACGCGACCGAAGTCTGCCGCATGGATTGGCAGACCGTGAGCCGACAGAATCCCGTGTCGGCCGATCACATTTCAGGCCAAATCGCGTGGCGCGGGCGTTTCGGCGCGTAATGAGTTTATGAGCGCGCCGTCGGCGTTATGAGCTGAGAAAAGTCGGCTTCCCATCGGTCTTGTCACGTCCCGCCGCGACTGAGCCCGATCGGTTCCACCTGGTCCTGACGGGCCTGGCCGCAGCTCGGTTTGGCGGTGCTCAGCGAGCGCGTGACGAGCCGACTGACAGGTCACCGCGCCGGCCCCTGATTGGCCCGTGTCGGCCGTGAGACCCCCGTGGCGGTAAGCGACAGTGATGGCTCCGTCCGTGACGAGAACGTGTTTCACGCGAAACGAGGCCCAATGTCGCAATGCATTCGCCGGCCGAGAACGAAAACGGACCGAGCAATACCCGTCGTCATTCTCAAAGACGTTCACGTTACGTTAAGTTACGTTGTGTCGTTACGTTAAGCACACGGTGTGCTCAACATTTGGGAATGGATGCTTAACAACGGAGATGAGTGTCATCAACCTAAATCCCAACCGAATTTCTCATCGGACGTTTGACAAGTAAATGCGGCGCCCCTATACTAATTTCTGCCAAAGGCACACGCAATATTTAATTGCGTATTTTGTGCAGACATACATTGCGCGTGACGATTTTAGCATTGGTTTCAAGAGCCGCTCGTCGCTTTTCGAATATGGTCTTCATAGTCATGGTTGCTGGCTTGAGTTCGAACAACATCCTAGTGTGTGTGTCTGATGCTGTTGCCATGTCTGTACATATCCAATTCACATACATTCACATATATACATTACATTACATACATTCATATAAAATTCACGGCGGGTATGTGTGGTGGCGTAATGTTTTGAGCATTGCATCCCATTCATGGTCAGGCCAGGTCCAGCAGAGTTAATATGAACGGCTTTTGTATGCTAACTGCCGCTATCTAGGGCAACCTTGACCTATTCCTTAGTAGACTGTACCAAGGCAGTTGCCTAACATCTATATCCTTGCTATAAATATTTCGTGTCGCTTGATCTCCAAGTTTTCGAACAATACGTTGAGGTAGAGTATTTTAATGACATTGCGCGATGTACAATGCTCTTCGTTGCCAGTGTGGCATGCACTCTGCAAGCCAGTGAAGTTCCCTGTTATCATTTACGGCGAATTATGCATCGCATTTCATGGGAATATTCCACTATGCCGCCCGGAACGACTTTGGAATTCTGAAGAATTAATAAGGGGTCAAGCCACCAAAAACGTTTCAGGATTGCTTTAAATTCACCAACTTCAGCACTTTGTCACGGGAGACCACACGACAAGAGAAAGGTGCATTATAGTTAGATTTTCCCGGGTCGCCTTCATTCATATTCCAGCTGGTTTGTCTACGAAATGCCTTACGTTATCTTTTATGGATTTGAAATGCATCTGTTGCAGTCTCACGTCAACCCCCAAAATTCCTGAAGACCTAGCTATTTTAATGTTTCAGCTTAAGTTTATTCACATTACCACAATGTTAGCTATAGTTTCAAGTAGGTGAACTGGTGAGCTGTTGGGACACGCGGTTTCAGCAAAGGTAGGAATATAGGAGAATCACACAGAGAAGCACGCGCTGAATTATATCGTAATCCGATAAAATAGTTCAATGGAAGCATATGTGTATTCATTGCCTGACATTACAAGTTGCCATCATGCAATCACAAAACATGAAGACGCTTTCCTAGTGGCGAAGAACTAATAACAAAGACGGGCGCATAGCACACAGGCAATCAAGAACTGTAAGAACAGCATGATTACACTTGTAGTGTTGCCGCCGCCAATTGAATAATTTCTGGAGACGCGAGATATGCTATCAATATGCGAGGCTTTTATTCACAGCGTTGTATTTCAAAAGCGCAAGTTTGAGATGTTTGAGCCAAATTCCTTCAGGTTCGTGCAATTCATCCTCCGACTACCTGGCTCTGGTTTGCTGGCAAAAATCTTCACTAAGGTGTGTTCAGATTAGATCTAGAGAAGCGAGAAAAACACCTATTTGAGTTCTCCGTAGCTGTCATAATAAATGGCCATCTGAGCCTACAAGTCGACCATTGCAGTGACGAAACGTCATACAAGACAGGATAAATACTAAAAAAGCAGTACTAAATACTTCGAGGGGATTTGGCTGAGGTTAGCAAGAGTTCACATCGAAACCAGGGTGCCATTCACAAACGTCGCACGGCAGTTTCACCCAACTGTGGTGGGCACCGAAGGTGCAAAACTGGGAGAGACATGAATGCAATCTTGTTATGGCGGGGAATGTTGCGTGCATCGGTGCCAAGGATGCATCTGGGAATAAACGACAGTTGTCCGGGCGCCATAACTGTCAGCGGTCGGGCGTCACGGTCGTGAACGGTCAGTCGCGCCAGTTCACTTGTTCGGCTCATCCAGGAGATCGCTGGCTAACGAGTCCCAGGGAAGGAGTCGGTTGTTCTGCGCGTCTCGAATATCGCCGGCCGAGCGAGCCCACTGGCGATGATCCAGTTGTTCTGGGATCCCCAGCCCAATTGGAAGCGAAGCACTCACTCATCCAGTGTACCGGCCCCGCGACAGCACTGGACCCAGATGCGATCTGGCCCCCGCCGCGCAGGCCGCGGGCCGCCGACGTACACACCAGCTCACCTGAGTCGAGAGCCGTCCAGACGGTCAGCAGAGCGAGTTGCCACGAGCCTCGCATCCTCCATAAGCGAGTGTCTCCGCCGGGAAAGGGTGACGTCTCAGGCGACACTCGGGCCGGCCCGGGTCTCGTGTTCAGCGCTGGCGCACGGCCTACCGCACGTCCCACACACGACCACCTCACCCACCAACCGCGGTCGCAGCACAGAGCCGACTGGCGGCGGCCGGCCGGCTGGCAGTCGTTTCCGGCAGTCGCCGCGCTCCGGCCGCTCGGTAGCTTCGCACGCCGCCTACAGGCGGCAGCAGCGTCGGCCCAAGAACGCACTGCTCGTCAGCTGCGCAGCAATTATGCTCGGGGAGACGACTCATAATTGGTCTGATATGAACGGCTTCCCAGCGACGGCCGGTATTTTTCTGGATAAGAGCTTCATATCTGGTGGTTATGCTGTTGTGCGGGTTACAGTCGAGACGAATTCCTCGCTGGGCTCGGTGCACAAATAACGGTTCGGGTATACGCGGGATTCAGTGATGCTCGGCATTCCCTTTCACCGCTGATGAATGTTTTGTTGCTTCGGCACTCGGACAGCGTGGAACATCAAAGTCTGGGTATGAGCTAGCGTGGTCAAAGCATGCAAATCTTGAAGACCAGCTCGGCTAGCAAGCTGGCTTCACGATACTTAACGACGATTTTACAGATTAATGGCGAATGCAGTATAGAGAAGTGGAAAACTCGCGGTGTTGTTTTCGGTAATTGTGTTCTGACATGAGACGTCTTGGACGAGAAGCACAGAGATTTCTGCCAGGCTACTATTCAACCTTACATGAACCCTTTTAAAAACGCTTGGTGTACTTAGCGAGTTTCCACGGAAAACATGGCGGCAGGGAATCGTGCGTGAACCTAAAAGCCCCCTTCTGCTGCTGTGCACTGTTGTCTATAAATAAATCGGAAGCAAAATGTACATATCTCAGCCCTCTTCTGTATTTCTGTTCCTGATATTTTGACTACTACGTTATACCAAAGCATATGACAGGTGCCTGCATATTCATACTTGGTGAAGCCTAATGGAGTAGTGCGTAGGAGTAGGCCGAATTAGTATGCAGGAACAGGTTGAAGTAATGTGCAAGCAAAGGCTAGCATGGCTAATACACAAGTTAGCTGTTTTTTTGTTAATAAATCTAGTCCGAATTCTTGCTGGGGTGGCTTTATGAACCAAGGTTTGTTGCTAAGCAGAATTTGTTGCGTGAACCCTGGCCACACCATCCAATGAATGAATTCCAGTTCAACGGCAGAATTTTGACCGAAAGTTTAACGTGCCGTCAATGCACCGACACGGCCTCCCGTTAACTCGTCCCCGGCCTTATCGGGCAGGTGCCAACTGACCCTCCCAGTCGGGGGCTAATTACGAGCGCGCGAAGCGACTCGAACCCTGTCTTACCAGGACGGGGGAGACGAGTGCAGGCCTGCGCTCTAACCAACTGAGCTACTGGGACCTATCGCTGAAAATATTCATTTTGCAGCCAACATGTGTAAGAAGACATTGTTTGTTTGTTTATTGGGTGGTTCACGACGCGCCTTTTCCACCTTCACGAATAATGGCGCCACCCACGCTGTTTCGCCGGTGGGTCGCGGGATTGGAAGGTGTCTCGAGCGGTGCGAGTGTCGAACCCGGGGCCTTTGGTACCCAAAGCCCAATAGCTTTACCACTCGGCCATCCCCGCCCGGTGTAGGAAGACTCAAATATGACGTAGGATGTAGATTTAAGCCATATTTGATCGCCATCCAACTGCAATTCTGAGATGTGTACGTGTTCGAAGCACTCCACTTATGAGAATTACTGGCGCATACTTCTCTTTCTAAGACTACCTCATGTGAGAAAGCGACAGGAAACAAGCAGAGTAGATGGAAATTGGAGGATTAAGTAAGTTTGCCTGCAAGAAGGAAATCAAGCGGGATAAAGATAAAGCCTCCAAAAGCATTCGATTGCAGATGTCAAGCCGCACACAGATCACCATGACAATGCATAGTTAGTTTACTCTGATCCTCCGGAATATCGCTCAAGCACACTTTTCCTCAAGGCATTAACTAGGCTGTAAATATAGCTGGGGTGCTGTAAGGCACTCAGCTGGGTTACAACATACTTCTAAATGGCTGCAGCTGGGTGGAAACCGACTTGTAAATGGCTGCAGCTGGATGGCAACAGACTCCTAATCCCACCTGCCGGGATAGCTTCGCCACCACTCCATCCGAATGGCTGCCACCTGCCTCATTATTTCGTCTGTAATTGTAAACAGCCTCGGGGTAGAAACCAACGCGCCGGGCGTGAGGACAATTACGGTGGTGCCGCATTTTTATGCTGACGGCCCACCGATGATTCTCCCAGGCAGGTCCACGGCCAAAATTGTCCGACACCTCAGACATCCACAACAAGAACCAGGGCGCGCGACGACAATAAATGAGACGAAGCTGCAAGCTCAGCGATACCAGAGTACAGATTATACTCACATAAGTCGGTCGACATCCAATATTATAGTACTACAAACAAGCAATAGTAACTTGCACAAGCAATAGTAGCTTGTGATAATATCGTACTATATCACAATAATATCACAATATATCGTGATTTTAAATACATACCGCAATGGCACATGATGATACATTCTAGGAATGTACACCAACGTTTCAGTTTAATACTTTCATCAAGGTGCCGCCGGGGTAATGCCTTCATGGATTTAAGCTGAAACGTTGGTCTACATCTCTAGAACAAGTCATCTTATGTCATTGCAGTCTCTATACAACTTTTACAGCAAACTAATAACAATCGTAATGTTGTTGCAATATATCGTAATGATAATATTTCGACATCCTAATTAATATCTTAACGTGTGTGGTTATCAGGTCATATTAGGTCGCACATTCGTAAAGGTGAGAAAATGAATCCCACAGGCTTGAAAATGACCCTTTGGGCTACCTTAGAGTAAAAATGATTGTGAATAATGTCGCAATTTGCCAATATTGAGGGCAGTCACCAACAATCCTTCCCTAGGATGCCTACGCTAAAGTTGCACTGTTGTTGAAGTACGAGCCACGGACTGAAGTGCCAGCACAGTGTACAATATAAAGCGCCGAAGTGCTGTGTCGAACTGTTGAGATCAATTGAGCCTACTGCTCAAATACCATTTCGCCGAACAGCTATGTTGACGAGCACATACATACTAAGACCGCGACGTGCGTACATTGGACGACATCGAGAAAGTAAGCAAATGATGCGCTGCTTACGCCTATGTCCAGTAACCTATATGCCATTCTAAAGGAACAAGTGGAGAGAACACGCTCCCATATTCACTTGGACTTAACCTGCGGAGTTGTTGCGGGACGCTCCATCATAAGCGAAAGTTCCTTGCAGCTTCTCATGCGACTGTTCCTGCGACCTCTCCTCATCTACTGCGACCGATGTTTTCATGTCCTCCGTTGGAGTGGGTGCATACATAGCGCGACAGGCAGTCACGGAGTGCATGCGGAAAAAAAGAAACCAAGTTATCAACTGGGCGGCAACGTACCGGAAGGTATTATACGGGAAGATGTGACGTTCCTCCACACCCCGCTCTATTTCCCAGACGTAGTACCCGTAAACTCAACCAAGTTAAACAGGGGAATGCAGATGTATTTATGGTTGTCGCATGGACGATTGATTTCCATGTGGTATTGTATACTGATAATTATAATAGCTCATGCACTTGTCTTAGCATTCCGAAAGGTGCAAGGTTAGCTGTTATTCTTTTTCGGGCACTTGGCTTATGGTTAGCCGATTACAACTGCTTTCATCGAGTGATATCCGTGGCGTGATTGCTGCCCTGGAGAATACATCGCATACCTTAAGCACATTTTTAAAGATAATCCATACAGCTCCCTTAATACAAAATTTCCGTGACCAACGGGACCAGCCTTAAAAAAGCCCCGTTGAAACCAGACATCTTTGAAAAAATGAAAACACCTCTTAAGAATTACTTTCAAAATTTCACGGAATGAAGCGCATCATGAACAAAGTTATATTCCGAAAAGTTGCTATTTCTGCCCTCGGAGTGAAACGCTGCATTTATTCTCAACGATAAAATTATGTACTTACTAATTGTGCAGAGAAGCTGGGCAATATCCGTATAGGCTTCACTTCCTGAATTTTGTAATTATCGTATATCAGGCTCGATCTCATGAATTTGTTTACAACCGTGCATCAACACCTCCTGACACTAAACATTTGCTATCCATTTTCTTTCTACAGTAATCAATGTGGAAACACCAATTATGCTCTAAAACGTATTGCATAAGAATGGGCAATTAATTAATGTTCCATAAACATATATATATATAAGCACGCTTAGTAATACAAATTCAATATATAATACAGAATAATATAAGCCCAAATGAACAAATCGTTCCAAACCCAACCACTAGTTGCTGCAAATCGTGCATTTTTGTTGTTGCTGGAGTGGGGATTCACCATGATGTTCGAGCGACTGATGGCATTTGGGTAGAATCACATGGCTTGAGTTTGGAATAATTCAACTAGCTACACAGCTGCATAGATATAATGCGGTATAAATAAAAACACTCTAAAGCTAGTGCACAAAGGATACAAAATAGCTCAAGTAAACGACCCCCATACAAGTAGTCGCCCTAAGAAAAATATTCGGCTGTTTCGTCATCTTATCATGGGATGTATCAGCTCAGAGAACTTCTCAGTGGATAGTTTTACAGCGTTCCAATTCCAAGCCGCTTGTGTTTACTGCCATTTCGGCGAGAGCTCGCTAATTAGTCCCTACATTGCATACATCCAACTGTTGTGCAGCTATCACCGGCACACGAATTAAACTCAACAGGACAGCCACCTAAGCTTCAGCAATTTTGAATTATGGAAGCATTGAAGCTCTTCGCGCGAGTATCAACTTCCCGACCTCAAGAAAATGAATGGTGTGGTGAAGCTGTAGTGTGCGTGGTTATGAACTCTAATGAACTATAATGTGTGGGATTTATCAGGAATTCTAACGAACCACGCGTTGTTCGGGAGGGGAAGAGAGGGTCAGTGCAGAGCCGCAACTGTCCAGCCCCGAGCCGGACCAGGTCGAAGCCAATCTGGTATCGACCTTGGCCGACGTCAGCTGGGGTTATCTGTGTATCAGCTAGGAATCAGCTCTGGATCAGCTCGGATCAGCCGGGCGTAACGTCGACATCAGCCCGGATGAGCTCGGATCTGCCCGGGATCGGCTCGGATCAGCTTTGAATACTCCGTAGACAAGGCGTGGATCCGGGCGCCGTCAGCACGGGTGCCGACTGCCCCTCCCCCCCCCCCTCCGGGCGCCCATCAATTGGTATTCATCGGGTGGCCGGGACCACGTTCCATGTCATTAAGGGCGGCACTCGGTAGGTATGTCCGTTTATAGCTAGCCGCAGGCCGCCCCTCCCCCGCCCCCCACCCCTGCCACTCGCCCGACTGTGCGAGACGGTACAGATACGCGTTCACGCACGAGCCTTCCCGGTGGGAAACTGACGCCGACGACTGGTGACCAAGAGAGGCGATGTGACGGCCGCACGTGACGGTCGTTGGCCAGTTCTGGGATCGCAACTGGCTGTCCTCGTGCCCGCCACATTTCCGACGGCGTACTGCGCCGATACCATCAGCATCGGCAGCAGCTTTGTGAGACCGACGGCGTACTGCGCCCATACCATCAGCATCGGCAGCAGCTTTGTGAGACCGACGGCGTACTGCGCCGATACCATCAGCATCGGCAGCAGCTTACATTTCCGACGGCGTACTGCGCCGATACCATCAGCATCGGCAGCAGCTTACATTTCCGACGGCGTACTGCGCCGATACCATCAGCATCGGCAGCAGCTTACATTTCCGACGGCGTACTGCGCCGATACCATCAGCATCGGCAGCAGCTTTGTGAGACAGATCACTAGTCCACTTCCTCGTCATCGCCGTCTACACATATACCGTCGGTAGTTACATGGCGGGACATAGGTCGCTAGTTCCTCTCCTCGCCATCGCCCACCTACACATGCACCATCGTCAGTGAAATTGCGGGACACAGGCCACTAGTCCCCCTCTCCACCATCTCCACTTACACCCACACCAACGACAGCGACATAGCGGAACATAGGTCACTATTCCCCCTCCTCCACTAGTCCCAATCCACATGGGCATTGAAAAAAGGATCGATGTCGTGGCAAGCACGTGCTGCGAGAAAGTACATTTGTCCGCAGTATTTATTTTTATTTTTCATTGTCCTCCCATATCAGATGCTGCAGCAGCCTATCTCCTTTGGCTGTATGCAACTTCATTGGGTCTTTCAATATGGGGCATTCCTTGGTGAGCTGCCCGTAGATCAGAGCAGCCAACACAAGGGTGCTTCAGGATGCAAATAAAAATGCAATAGAATATGATTATATTAATACAATTTGCATCCCTTTTGTTCTTTTATTTTGCATATAGACCACCACCAATTAGTAGAAAGGAAATGCGACCCTGGGAAATCGGCGGACTGGTAGCAAGCTAGTAACGCCCACAGAATTCCCAGGGTCACAAGATGAAAAGGTTAGGTGAGGACAGAAATGTTGAAAACGGATTCATATCGAGGTAACTCATGCAGAATAACATAGGTGTGTACCAGTTTACCAATATCCTGTAACACAAAAAAAGAACACAAAGCCTTTGTACATTTTCATATATCAACACTGATACAAAAGCTGGCAAGGTACAACCTTTAAAGCTACGCTTGTGAATTTTATGAGCTATAATCTGACTTCAGTTTTCATTTGATTTGTATAATTCCATAGGTTGACGTCTAATGCATTTCTTTAGCACATCTTTTTTCCTTGCCACTTGCTCAATACTGGAAAATATTTTGCATATTACATTGCTCCAGGATTTTGGTGCAAAGTAAGTAATAGCATACGGCCTATGTTGTCGATCAGTAAATGGTACAGATAAATGTTGGATGATTCTTGTACTAGTAGGTGTTGTATATATAAAAAAAGTCAGCCATAGCATGCTGCAATATGTCATGGACAAATTTGTGCAGAATTAATGTGTTTTGTTCCTGCACCATGTCTGTGAACTTCAAAATGATGTACTTCATAAATAATTAATTTGCAGGGTATGCATTGCATCTGTAATAAATAATTCGCAAGGCACATTTCTGGGATTTTATAACTTGGTTTAATCTAGTGGGATAATCATTACCCGAAATCACAGCGCAGCAATTTAAGTAGGGAAGGATTAAACAGTTGAATAAATACTTCAGTTCTCGACTTGTTATGAAGTATTTTGCCCTCCCCACAATACCCAAGTTTCTACTAATGATGGATGTGATATAATCGATGTGACCATACCAAGTTAATTTTTCACCCAACACTATGCCAAGATACTTGATCTGTTGCTTTCTTTTTTACTTTAACAGAATTGATAATTATATTTATGTTATTAATGGGAGTTCCAGGATATATTTGGTGATTTGTTTTCGCTACACACAGTGACATCCCATTTGCTTGAAACCACTGTGTTAGCTTCGGAACAATGCAATAAGTTTTATTCTTCAATTCATCTATACTTTTTGCCTATCTGCTGTGTCATCAGCAAAAGGTACATATTTACTTGATTGGAAATTCTGGGACGTGTTTATGTGTATGTGTATGTGTCGCTAACACCGAGAATCAATACAGAACAATTGCATCGTCGTCGCCAGATGACTCCAGAGGCCACTGACAACCTGACGACATGGCAGAGCACCGAGCATATGCTTTCACAAATGAAGCATGCAATGTCGGAGAAGATCCTATGAGAGCATTTTGTTTTTGCGCAGAGGATGCATAGGCTATTTATTCAGTTCATACGCAGGCTCTTCGATCCGCTAGTTAAGCTTACCATATGATCATCCTTGCGAGATAACAAGCATAGTCACACATTCTAAACTCGATCTCATGTTCGATAAAGCTTCATGAGCAACATCCAACCAAGATAGTTCCAGTGTACGTCTTAATGTGCATACTTTACTTCGCTTCTCTCTCAGCTACCATTCTTGCTATCGCCATACCTCTCGTGAGCTTAGCTTGGGGTAGTTCTTAGACAAGACTAACTTTGTAAAAATTAGTAATTGTCAGAACTGACAACTTTCCAGTGGCCAATTGTTCGCGCAATAACAACCTTGCTATTGCACAAAAAATAGACACAGACCGAGCAGAGCACATACGAATATTCTGCATGGAGGCCGGCGCTATGTGGGATACGGACGACGAAGTTTGTTTTTGTGTCAGCAGCGGGAAGAAAATAAATATGTTTTCATAAACAAAATATACATGATCACCCCAACATAGGGTTCATAAAGAGGGCGAAGTTTACCAAGAAGATGCTCCTTTGACAAGTAGTTTGAGCAGCGGGCTAGCAGACTTTTGCTCTGCCAAAGGGCGGCGATGACCAGTGATATTTCTGAAAAGCAATGAATCCCCAGGTTGAATTAATTTTTCCAAGCCAATTTCCGCGGCGGTAACCTTGTTTTCGGGCCCCAGGTAGTTACAGCGTATTGCAAGAATCTGACCGGAACAAGCTGGGGGAACTGAAAATGACTATCGTGTTGCCAACCAATGATCCTCCAGGCTGCCTCTCATCAGAGCTATGCAGTGAAAGGATCTAGGTAGAGGTGGGAAATGTTCTAACCGAAAGCCCGGTCAGAAAGCCCGGTCTGGATAGCGAGCTTTTTGTCCGGTGTGGGATATATAAATATAAATATTATTATGTATATATATATATATATATATATATATATATATATATATATATATATATATATATATATATATATATATATATATATATATATATATATATATATATATATCTATATATATATATCGGTATATTTTGGCAGTATATCTTCTTTTATGCATTGGTTGTTGAAAAGAAGAGCGCATTACCCCCGCTCCAGCTGTCGCCCAACATTCTTGCGACGCTGCTCCGTGCGTGTACCATGGAGTCCCCCTTCCGTGGGCCATGTGGGCAATTGTATCGACAAAAGGAATGCGTCGCTATGGGTTCCCCATTAGGTCCTCTTTTTGCAAGCTTTTACATGTGCCACCTGGAAAACCACGTTTTATGTGACCCGTCTGTTGCGCCTCATATCTACTGCAGGTATGTCGATGATGTTTTTGTTGATGTTAGGGACAGTGACCACCTCAGTGAACTTATCTCAAAATTAGAGGAACACTCAGTGCTAAGTTTCACATCTGAAACACCAATTGATCGGAAGATTCCATTTTTAGATGTACTTGTAAGCCCAACTGATCAAAAGTTTTGCACCTCAGTATACCGGAAACCATCGAATATTGGCTTAGTTATGAACGCAAAAAGTGAGTGTCCTGAAAGATACAACAGAGTGTCCTGCGTGCCTTTGTAAAGAGAGCAATTCGTAATTGCTCTTCCTATGAACTTCTTCATATAGAATTTGACCGACTAAAACAGATTTTAGAAAACAATGGCTACACAAACACACAGGTTGATGAAGAAATTAAAACACACATGAACAGGAACACCAACCAGAAATATACAGACAGAACAAACACTATTCACCTCTACTATCGAAATTACATGAACTCTGCTTATAAGGTGGATGAGAGAGTCATACAGGACATTATAACAAACAACGTCACATGCACCAACAACAAAGATCAGCTAAAACTCGCCGTCTACTACAAAAACATGAAAAGTTGTAATCTTGTAATGAAAAACAATCCTCAGGTCACCAAAGAAAAACTAAAACGTACCAATGTAGTTTACAAATTCGCATGCCCATACGAAGACTGTAGGCTTCGTGCAGTAAGCTACATTGGTGCCACCACGACCTCCCTTTCCAGAAGACTCACAATGCACCTCAGAGATGGAGCACCAAGAGAACACATGACAAACTGCCACCAAACACCACTAACACGAGAACACCTTACCAACAACACCACCATCATCATGTCTAGCCCGGACCGAACACGTCTCATGGTACTCGAGTCATTGTACGTAAGAGAACACACACCAGAAATGAACAAACAAGTCACCACACACGTCACATTGTCACTCTGGAATAATGCATGACCAAAAAGCGGGGGGGGGGAGAGGAGTGTAAACACGCTTCGATGTAGATGCGGGGAAGTGCTTTACGATTGTTGTAAATTGTCTGATGAGAATATGCTTGTTAATGCGAGTGGCCCTTCAGGAATTAACAATAGGTGAGGTGATGTTGACAGAATAGCTCGTGTAAAACCTGTGCTCAATTTATATTTTTAAGTGTACTTGTGTGTGTATATTTGTATTATGAAGAGCAGTGAATTTGAAAATGGATCAATGTTTGTATCCGAAACGTCAATAAACGAATATAACTGTACACGTCATTAGGTGAAATAATTTGCCAGCTATCAAACGAAACGAAGAAAATAATACGATCAATCGAAAACCTAGACAGAAAACTTGCTAAGGCCAAATGCACTCTTCTTTTCAACAACCAATGCATAAAAGAATATATATATATATATATATATATATATATATATATATATATGTATATATATATGTTTGTATAAATAGGTTTCAAACCGGTCTCTCAGTACTTTATACTTCAAACAGTAAGGCAAACTTAATGAAGAAGCACAATGATGATACCAATCATGCAAATTGTGGGGATATGTTTCCATTCAAGATTCCATGCAGGGATGGTATCATGCATTGAACAAGTTAATGATGAATCCTACAATATTTCCAAGGATTCTGACGTGATAATTGCTGAAAACAACAAATCAATGATATTCATTGTAGTTCTAGAGTATCTATTACATGTCACTATCAAAAGAAAGACGTGCAACTTCAATAATGCTAGCGAATGTCAGTTTGCATCACAAAATATCGAACAGTCGATTATGTGTTGGACCAGGCTAAATTTACGAATACTTGTACAAGGCACAAGAATAGCATTATAGCGCATTATTTAGGATGAATATACCAATATTGCTATTTTTGTTCACTTACCACATCGTTTTATGGCTGAATAACATTGCACTTTAGTTGGGCAATGGCCAAGAAGTTTTTACTTGCTCGTTAACAATTATTTATGTACTGATAGTCTCTAAGAGAGAGAAAAAATGTTGCAAGGTATATACAGTGTATGCCAAAATATTTGCTACAAGAATCAAAACGGCCCAAGGGTTTTGCTGTCCACTACGGAGAAAATAGTTGCAATGCTGCCTCTTGGGGATGCTCTAACAACGAAACCGTTGAATCAGTTGAAATATCGCAACGTGTATGATACGTTGTATTGTGAAACATTTCCTCTACCATTAAATACATGTTATAAAACAGCTTGGATGTATGAATTTGATAGTGGTCGGTAGCGTAATAAAGGGCTGTGGGTGAAGGGGCAGCTCCCCCGGCGGACATGAGTGGGCCTTTCAGGCGACCGCCATAGACGTAGGCACAGGGGACCCTTGCAGGCTACTGAGCCGACATGAATGGTCCCTGGACTGACGAAAAAGGCCCAGGCTGACGGGGATGGTCCCGGGCTGACGACGAGGGTCCCGATTCAACGGAGAGTGCCCAATGTCAAGTGTATTGAGGACTCCAGGCTGGGCGAACGTAAGAGGCTTCAAGATCGGTGGAGGAGCCCAGAGTTGTTATAAAGGCCTCCGGGAGACGGAGAGGATCCGATCCCACATGAAGGGATCGCCAGGCTGACGACAGAGCCCAAGCCCAATAGAGGGCCCCTGACCTGATGGAATGGGCCCACACTTTTGAAAAGGGGTATCCGGCATAAGTGAAAATGGCCTGATACGCTAAGGAGGGTCCCTGGGATGAAAGAGAGGACCTCAGGCAGTCAAAAAGGGCCGATGGATGGGCTAAAGCCGTACACGGGCCCTGGACTTGTGAAGTGTCACTCTGATTCTTTAAATTGCAAGCTGAAAATAAGAACATTTCATATTCGGACAGCCAAAGCGGCTCTTCAAAACAAAACTACCGACGGACGAAAATGTTACGAAAGATGTACGGTATTTACGGTTTTTGAACGGTAAGAAATGTCTGGGCAAAATTTCTGCGATGACACGAGTGAAGCACATGCATCAGTTTATCATCAAACCTGTCGCCACAAAGGTTAGGAATATGCGAGAGAAAGAAGAAATACCAACCACCAGCCTGAAGAGAGTTGAACGCGGGATGATAATATGTCATGAAGTCCAAAGAAGTGGACAAAGTACCACCTGATGCTGGAAATTCATTGCGCTACGAGTTCAAGGAATTATTTCTTGTTCAAACTGTTGATATTGCGAAGTGCAGATGCAATGATGCAGGCAAGTGTCAGTGCCTAAAGAGTAACACATTTCTTCCGCCTAGAGAAATTACTTTCCTGGAAAACCAGCGTGGCTGTCAGCAATTGGTGTCGACGCCATTCCGACCTGAAATGCCTGTGTCAGCTGCCGTCAGCCGCCGTCAGCTGCCGAGCCATCTGCAGGACGAGGTGCGGCCCGCGGTCCAGATATCTCCCGGTGCCATGTCTACGCGGTGCCATGTCTACCAGTGTCATGTCTACCGGTGCCATGTCTGCCGGTGCCATGTCTACCGGTGCCATGTCTGCCGGTGCCATGTCTACCGGTGTCATGTCTACCGGTGCCATGTCTATCGGTGCCATGTCTACCGGTGCCATGTCTACCAGTGCCATGTCTACCAGTGCCATGTCTGCCGGTGCCATGTATGCAGGTGCCATGTCTGCCGGTGCCATGTCTGCCTGTGCCATGTCTGCCGGTGCCATGTCTGCCGGTGCCATGTCTACCAGTGCCATGTCTACCGGTACCATGTCTACCAGTGCCATGTCTACCGGTACCATGTCTCCCGGTGCCATGTCTCCCGGTGCCATGTCTACCAGTGCCATGTCTGCCGGTACCATCCAGAGGCCAGTCTCTTGGAAATGGCTGGCGACAGCGGGCTTGCATTTCATGATCGAGCCGTCACGCGTATACTGAGAAGCTGACAAGCACAGGAATAGAAGGATGTCAGTCAGTTCGCTGATCAGAGACCTGCCAGCATTACTCCGCTGACGCATCCGACATGCCATCAGCAACAAGGACGATGGTGGCGGCATTACTTTACTGGTGCATCAGATACGCCCTCAGGAATATGGCCGGTGGCGGCGACATTACTGGTGCATCACACACGCCATCAGCAATAAGGCCGGTGATGGCGGCATTACTCTACTGGTGCATCAAACACACCATTAGCAACAAGACTGGTGGTGGCGACATTACTGTACTGATGCATCAAACACACCATCAGCAACAAGGCCGGTGATGGCGACATTACTCTACTGGTGCATCAAACACGCCATCAGCAACAAGGCCGGTGGTGGCGACATTACTGTACTGGTGCATCAAACACACCATCAGCAACAAGGCCGGTGGTGGCGACATTACTGTACTGATGCATCAAACACACCATTAGCAACAAGGCCGGTGATGGCGGAATTACTCTACTGGTGCATCAGACACACCATTAACAACAAGGCCGGTGATGGCGGCATTACTCTACTGGTGCATCAAACACACCATCAGCAACAAGGCCGGTGGTGGCGGCATTACTCTACTGGTGCATCAAACACACCATCAGCAACAAGGCCGGTGGTGGCGGCATTACTCTACTGGTGCATCAAACACACGCCATCAGCAACAAGGCCGGTGATGAGCGAAGAATTAGCCTCTACTGGTGCATCAAACACGCCATCAGCAACAAGGCCGGTGGTGGCGGAATTACTCTACTGGTGCATCAAACACACCATCAGCAACAAGACTGGTGGTGTCGGCATTACTCTACTGGTGCATCAGACACGCCATCAGCAACAAGGCCGGTGGTGTCGGCATTACTCTACTGGTGCATCAGACACGCCATCAGCAACAAGGCCGGTGGTGGCGGAATTACTCTACTGGTGCATCAAACACACCATTAACAACAAGGCCGGTGATGGCGGCATTACTCTACTGGTGCATCAGACACACCATCAGCAACAAGGCCGGTGGTGGCGACATTACTCTACTGGTCAGGGGCGTCGATTTGTATCCTTTTGTGGGGGTCATGGCCCCACCAATGTTGATCATGGCCCTCCAATGTTGATTTGACCCCCCCCCCCCCAATGAGCCATGCTGTTTTTTTTTATATTCATAAGAAAGCTGAAGGAAAAAAAAAAAAAACAAAAAACACCATGATGTATAGAAAACTTAGTTGATGTTAACCAGAGTATTTTGCACTGAAAAGAAACAGATTAGGTTTAGATAGTTGACTAACTCCCCACCTTTTGCTGTGAAATTGAAAATTGTGCAAAAAAACAACAACAAAATAACTGGATTTCCCTCCACTGTGGACGTACAACTTGCATCATGAAATGCTGAGATTGGCAGATGCTGATGGATTATAAATCAGATTGCCTTACAAAATTTGTTATGCCACTAAACAACAATTCCATTGTCATACTGATGTTTGTACACACCGCCAATCACACTTGTACTCAACTCAAGTTGAATGGAGAATCAACTAATGGATCAATCTTTTTATGAGTCACAAGTTGAATCAATTATTTGCCACAAATATATCTTGAGTTGTGAGTTGAATCACATCTTTCTATAAAACATTAGTTGAATCATGAGTCAATCATTCAAATCACAATGAGTCACTGGAGTCTTGTGACTCAAATGCTCAAAAGGTGATATAAAGCAAGTATCTTTGTGAATAGTATGCCATGACACAAAGTAGGGAGCAAAACACACCACAATTATCCATGCTTAGCATTGCAATTGTCAACTTGTCAGCTGCCAGTGAGTAAAGAATTATTCACGAAAAACCAAAGGCAGTAACCAGAAATAAGTGCCTAAGAAAAAATGCTCAAAAAATGATATAAAGCAAGTATCTTTGTGAATAGTATGCCATGACACAAAGTAGGGAGCAAAACACAGCACAATTATCAATGCTTAGCATTACAATTGTCAAATTGTCAGCTGCCAGTGAGTAAAGAATCAGGGGTACTTAAGTTATTCACGAAAAACCAAAGACAGTAACCAGAAATAAGTGCCTATTAATGTTAAGCTTGGTATTCATAATAAATATCATGCATCAGTCAATCAAAGTGTGAGGAACATAAAACACAGAAATCGGTTGTTATTGTGAAAAATAATATGGGACCGAAACAGTCCTGCACTGCAGATCAGATCAGATCATTCACGCGTGTGACACGCATGTGACAAATAACAAACAAAGGTACGTTTGCCGGAGGGTAGATCGAAATTATCCTTAAAGTCTGCGTAACGTCAGACGACAGTTTTTTCTTAAATATGATATCAACTCGGTTGCGGAAAACTTTTCTGAAATCATAAGCTATGGTCACTTTCATTTTTGCTTTTTCTACAAGCGAACATATTTGTCTTCAGCTCACCAGGTTAGTTATAAACTTGTCCCGTTCTTTCCAGTAAACATTTAAAATGGGATGGCAAAGTTCGACCCGATCGTGACCATCTCATTTTAGCATGGGTCAAGTACTCGTATTCTGCGGACAAACAAAATTTTCATAAGTGGATCAGATGACATTCCAGTTTGAACTGTACAATCATGGCAGGAGCGTCGATTTGTATAATTTCGTGGAGGTCACGGGCCAACAAATGTTGATCTTGGCCCCCTCAATGTTCATTTGGCCCCCAATAACCTATGACATTCTTGTGCTGATAGGAAATTTTTTCCTTTAGGAAAAAATTGAAAATGGCATGATACTTAGAAAACTTAGATAACACCAACCAGCTCATTGTGTACTTAAATAAAATATTTGGATTGGATAGCGAATTGACTTTCCACCTCTTGCTGTAAAATTGAAAATTGTGTGAAAAATACAAATATGAATTGGATTTTCTTTCTGGAAGATCATTTAGTGTTAAATTTTGGGGAGATTTTCGCAAAAAAATATAAATTAAACCACCTAAACTAACCTGACCAAACCAAACCTAGTCACTTGTTTGCGTTATGGAGGCAAATGTGTGTATGTATAAGCTTGTCTTGTTTCCACCTTAAAACACACAATTTCTGGTTAGGCTAGGTTTGGTTAGGTTTTTTTAAAACTTCAAGTAAATAAGTTGACTGATATTTTTCCAGTTTTGTTTTTAGGATTGTTTTCTCCAAAGGCAGGTTAGACTGAAGTTAGGCTAGGTTATCTTACACATTTAATGCATTTGTTTTTATGCTACGCTACCTAACTCAAAGCCAATTTTTGTGGTTTTTTTTCTCACGACGTGAAAATTAAAAATTTGCACAGAAAATGAGTGATGCCATCATCTTAGTCACATTCATAAACAATTCATTTAAAATATATATATATTTTTTTTAAACAACGAAACACCTAAAAGCACAAATTTATTATCCAATCCTCTGGAATTACATACTTTCTAATGGGGAATAAGAATATCACCCAAAAGGGGTGTGGAGTTAGGTTATATAGCATAAAAACAGAGTTAAAAAGATATAAGATAACCTTACATAACCCGGTCCAATTTCCCATGCAAGAAATGAATTGTTTTATTGAAATTTTACAGGCACTTTCTCAGCTATATTCAACTTAAAAGGCCTAACCTAACCTAACCTAAAGTAGCCTGCGCTGCTATTTTAACAGAAAATTACAGGCTTTAAATATATTTCCACTTTTTCTCACAACAAAGCCTAACAAAGCCTGACCTGACTTAACCAACCCTCACTCCTCTGTATGCTTCATGGAGGTAAAATGTCTGTAGAACTTGTCTGGTGGTTACCTTAAACCACAATAATTCCTGGCTTTTTAGGTATTTTTTTCTTCAGTTTACGACAATCTCTCATTAGCATGCTAATCACGATGTAACCACTAATTTCCTTTGCACATGCATACTTTTCAATAGCATACTTTAGGGAGGCAACATGACTCCCAAAAAGGGGCTTGGATTTGAGTAATATAAGATGAAAAATAATGTTCAGAGCAAAGAAAAAGAAGATGCAACTTAACCTTACTTAATCTAGCCTAGCCTTCCATGCATTAAATATAAGTATTTTCTAGTGGACGATTTCCAAACATTTTTTTTGGGTTTACAAACATTTTCAAAGTAAAAAGCTTCCGGACCTAATCTAGCTTGAACTGTTTTTGAACAAAAACACTTTTTTAAGGACAAAAACTATCTTACAACAAAAGCCTAGCCCAACATAATTCGGCGAAACCCTTGAATGATTCGTGGAGGTAAAATGGGTGTACAACTTGTTTCGTGGTTGCCTTAGACTGCAATAATCCCTCTTTTTGTGCTACATGGTGCATGCGATGAAAGCATTGCACTTATTGCTTCACAAAGCACAAGAGCATGTTGAAAGTGCTATATTTTCAGGAATGGGATCCTGTGCTGACAACATTTACTCACTTGCCAATTTGCAGGTCAGATCTACATCATTTGTGATAAGAAACATGATAAATTCATTGATAACCATGATGAATTCACAAATACACCAGTTTGTGGATAATAAGTTATTCTGACGATTTCTGATGTAATTTGAATGCATCTTATATTCATATCATTGGAAAATGACAAGTTTTCACGATAAAAGCAGGCGAAGTTAAAGTACTTATATATCCTCATAAAAGTGGTCAGTTCACTAACAAGACAACAAATTCACTTTAAAAAAAAATTAAAGGCAGCAGGTGGCTCACTCTTTTTCGTGTATAAAATCGGTATAAAATGGTTGTCGATGAATTTATCATGTTTCTTATCGCAAATGATGTAGATCTGACCTGCAAATTGGCAAGTGAGTAAATGTTGTCAGCGCAGGAATCCATGGATTCCATGGATTCCTGCGCTCGAAAATGATATAAAGCATAGGTCAATTCATGCCGCTTCCTTTGAAAATCTCACTGGGGCCAAAACACCGCGTCGGAGCCCCACAAGTCGCAGCTGGCTTCCCAAAAGCCAATATCTCCCCAGGATGTCACCCTGCGAACACAAAAATTGCATCAACGATCCACAAATTAGGAAGGCGTTGGTCCCCCCCAAAAAAAGATGCTTTGGGGCACCGAAAAAAAAAACGCACCGAGAGCCCGAAAGGTCAATGCAACTGGGGTCCAAAACTATCCTGGAGGGGCTTACAAGAATAGGCTTGACCCCAAAAATCACAAGGGGACTATCGAATTGTCCCGAGCACCGGACAATTCAGAATATGTCCTGAAATAAAATTATCCGACGGGATTTTCTATTCTCGATGGTGCCATCTGCGAAGAAAAAAACACGTCGAGCAGCCGTAGTGGAGTACCAAAAGGAAGAATCCCACTCCGCCCACTCCATACTGAAAGGGTAGACCCCAAAGAATCGCGCCGGTTTCCAAAAAATCGCGCTGGGCCCGATACATTCGCGTCGGGGCCCCAGAATTCGCGTAGTGGGCTGAAAGTGAATACACCAACCGCCTTAAAACTTACATCAGGTCCAGAAAACTGCACCGGGCCCTCCGAAACTGCACACCTGGGCCAGAAAAGTCACGCTGGGATCCCGATGAATTTTACCGGAGGAGCCAAGGTTGTGCTGGGGTTTCAACACATGTGCGAAAAGTAAACGCCTCAAGTGTCTTTCAAGGCTCATCATTAGGTCCACTTCTCTATTGCATCTTTTCGAAAGACCTCAGTTTGCACGTCCCGGTAGCACATGTCACCCAGTTCGCAGACGACACCCAGGTCCTCATCTCCGGTCGGAAATCTGATCTCCCAAATCTGATAAGTCAGATGGAGACATGTCTGAGGAAATTATACAACTACTTCCTGAATAACGGCTTGAAGGTGAACCTGACCAAAACTCAACTTCTTACACTCGGATCGCGTCAAAATCTGCGAAATATTACCCCGATACGAGTGTGCTTTACGGACGCCGTGATAGATGAGAGACATTCCTGTAAGAACCTTGGGGTGACATTTGATCGCCACATGTCGTGGGATTCCCATGTAGCTGTTGTGGTCCGTAAGTGCACTGGGTTCCCTCTGGCCCTGAGCGATCTGCGTCACCATCTGCCGACCAGTACCCTCGTCACTATAGTCAATAGCCTAGTTATATCCAATATCCGATACTGCATATCTGTTTACGGGAACGGGTCGTCAGCAAACATCCACAGACTAGACAAGATCATTGACTTCGTCACTGGAGTCGTGTTAGGTCTAAGGAAATTTGATCGTATTTCTGATGCCCGAAACGAGTTGGGTCTCATCACTGCAGCTGATCTGTATCTATTTCACAGTCTCACTTTGCTCCACAAGATCATTCTGGCGGGTGAGCCTGCGCACATTGCCGGTCAAATAACTGCAAACTCTACCCTGCGAAACCCCGCCACATACGTGCAGCCGGCCACCTGCACCTGCCAGCCATGCACAGAGAGGCGGGCCGCAGGAGATTTCTCTACTCGTCTGTCTTCCACTACAGCAAACTTCCTGCTGAAACAAAAACATTGAGGCTGTCTAACTTTAAGAAACATGCAATAGCGTATCTCCACGAACAACACTAGTCACACAAAAAAACTTTCACCATGGATATGTGTACACTATGAAGACATCTTTAGGCCATCGCTTTCCTATCACTTCTACAAGCCACTCGTGTATAGCTCGTGTTGCAAGTACGGGTATGCAGTGCGGAAAGTGATATGGATATTGTGTTATTTATTTATTTATTTATTTATTTATTTAACAATACATGCCCTCCACGTGCAGTGGCTATTACGGACAGTCTGGGTCACAGATATTTACAAAGAAAGGATAGATTTGTGGTCAGTAGTGGGAGCAGATGCGCAACAACATTCGTACACCAACATAGTACAATACCCATATCACTCTCTGCACTACAAACACCGTGCTTGCAATACTAGCTATAAACGAGTGGTTTGTAGAAGTGACAGGAAAGCGATCTGCCAACCCTGGCGCCGCGCCTGCCCCGGCGTGTGTTATGTTGGCGTACGAATGTTTGTTGCGCATCTGCTCCCACTATTGACCACAAATCTATCCTTTCTTTGTAAATATCTGTGAGTTAAACCCAGACTGTCCGTAACAGCCACTGCACGTGGAGGGCATGTATTGTGAAATAAATAAATAAATAAATAATACTTCTTGGAAAAGGATGTCGATTGAGTATTCAGAGTAGTGATATTCCAACCATAATTCACGAATATTTTATCACTGACACCACGGCACATGATTAATCAGAGGACATTGTTTCCGATGCCTCTATTTTTTGTGGTAGCTGTATTCATTCTCCGATCTTGAAGTTGTGATGGGGCGAGCCCCATCACAACTTTGGCTTCGCCCCTCCCTATTGTTAAGCAACAAGGAAATACTTTCACTCATCGTCAACACCGTTCTGGTCTGCTGTGCTCCGATACTCCATCAAGGCCGGTGTGTTTTAGCCGGCATCTGATCGCTGAAGTATTTTTATTTAAGCCGGTGTGTGCTTGTTGGTGTGTGGAGTGAGAGGAGGAGGGCGACGGTGACGGTGACGGTGACGGTGACGGTGACGGTGACGGTGACGGTGACGGTGACGGTGACGGTGACGATGACGATAGGTCCGAGCCCACTGTATGACACTGCAGTTGCATGCTATTATTCAGAGCTGTTATGCTGACATGTACTGTGACTTGATCTTTTAATTTTTAATTATGTGACTTGATCAGTTATGGGACAATTTTCCCAGTTGGTGAGGATTCTGAATACACATAAACATACACATCGTGGAAAAACTCAGAATTTCTGAGATCTGAAAATATATTGGGCGAATTCCGATTAGTTTTTTTTTTGGGAGGGTCTAGTGCGTTGGCACTTCGCCCCCCCCCCCAATGTTCTTCAAAAATCGACACCCCTACTACTGGTGCATCACACACGCCATCAGCAACAAGGCCGGTGGTGGCGGCATTACTCTACTGATGCATCACACACGCCATCAGCAACAAGGCCGGTGGTGTCGGCATTACTCTACTGGTGCATCACACACGCCATCAGCAACAAGGCCGGTGGTGGCATTACTCTACTGGTGCATCACACACGCCATCAGCAACAAGAGGCGGTGGTGCGGCATTACTCTACTGGTGATACCAAGCAAAGTGCTGGTCACACCCATCAGCAACAAGGCCGGTGGTGGCGGAATTACTCTACTGGTGCATCAAACACACCATCAGCAACAAGACTGGTGGTGTCGGCATTACTCTACTGGTGCATCAAACACACCATCAGCAACAAGGCCGGTGATGGCGACATTACTGTACTGATGCATCAAACACACCATCAGCAACAAGGCCGGTGGTGGCGGCATTACTGTACTGATGCATCACACACGCCATCAGCAACAAGGCCGGTGGTGGCGACATTACTGGTGCATCAGACACACCATTAGCAACAAGGCCGGTGGTGGCGGCATTACTCTACTGGTGCATCAAACACACCATCAGCAACAAGGCCGGTGATGGCGACATTACTGTACTGATGCATCAAACACACCATCAGCAACAAGGCCGGTGGTGGCGACATTACTGTACTGATGCATCACACACGCCATCAGCAACAAGGCCGGTGGTGGCGACATTACTGTACTGATGCATCAAACACACCATCAGCAACAAGACTGGTGGTGTCGGCATTACTCTACTGGTGCATCAGACATACCCTCAGCAACAAGGCCGCAGAAGCCGTTGCCGCACCAGAGACAATCCAGAGCAGACAGAGCCGACTGCCATTATCTGAACCACCAGTGTTCACCGACACCCTTATCCGTCAAGTATCGACTGGTTCCCGTGCCTTCCCGTCTGGCTGTTAGAGCGACTGGCGAGGTGTGACGAGGTACGATGGCCGCCAGCAGATGGCGGGCCGCGACACCGAGAAACACTGGCTCCGACTGCCCGTGCTATGTGAGGCTCCCCGTGCTGTCTGAGTCTGCCCGTGCTGTGTGAGGCTGCCCATGCCATGTGAATCTTCCCGTGCTGTGTGAGGGTCTCCGTGCTGTGTGAGGATGTCCATGCTGTGTGAGGCTCCCGTGCTGTGTGAGTCTGGCCGTGCTGTGTGAGTTTGCCCGCGCTGTGTGAGGATGCCCGTACTGTGCGAGGATGCCCGTGCTGTGTGAAGGTGTCCGTGTTGTGCGAAGCTGCCCATGCTGTGTAAGTCTGCCCGTGCCGTGTGAGGGTCTCCGTGCTGTGTGAGGCTGCCCATGCTGTGTAAGTCTGCCCGTGCCGTGTGAGGGTCTCCGTGCTGTGTGAGGGTCTCCGTGCTGTGTGAGGGTCTCCGTGCTGTGTGAGGCTGCCCATGCTGTGTAAGTCTGCCCGTGCCGTGTGAGGCTGCCCATGCTGTGTGAGGCTGCCCGTGCTGTGTTAGGCTGCCCATGCTGTGTGAAGATGCCCAGCGTCTTCCCCGCCGCCCGCCGCCCTCCACACGTCATCAGGCCGCCAGCGATTCACCAGCGATTCACTGGCAGCTGTGGGTCCGTCCGCGACCACCTCGTGAAGCCCAAAACAGGCGGCGAAATGACATCGTCTAGCTGGACTGCGCCGCATCAGTCGGGCAACAATGCAGGCTGCACGTAGACTCCCGGAGAAGCGACAATGACGCGTCTGACGGCTCCGCAGGCTGGGCTGCGCAACGCAACCGATGCATACACCGAGTATTGCGAGCGACTTCCGTAATGGATTGCCTGTTACGGCGAAACGACAGCCTGTGGGTCCCATTCCGATCATCGTGCTGATCATTCGACGCGATGATCGCGAACCCGTGGCGTGCGGTTTTGTCGGCCAGCACGAGTCGACCCCAGTGGCCACCCCACGCGGTGCACCACCACCGAGGACGCCGCCGCCCCGCCGCCCCGCCGCCGCCCCGCCGCCGGCGTGACAAATCGCTAAAGCCACAGCCGAAATCGTCGGAAACGGCCGCCACACGAGCTGACGGCGAATTATGTCGATTGTGGGTGTGATCGTCGCCGGGCAGGGTTGGCGGCGCGGGCGTGGGAGCGGTCGCGGGCGCACTTCGCACGGTCATCGACACGCCCGACCCGACCTGCGTGGGGTCGCGGCGTCGTGACCTGAGATCGGCCAGCACGTGGTGCGGGCCGAGCCTGGTGATTGGCTGTGTCGGCCATCGCTCGAGTGACCGTGAACAGTGCATTGGTGACGTGGCAGTTGAGTAGCCCCGTGCTATGCCAGCCGCTGTGGTGCAAGCCAAAGTATTTAATCCTGCGCAATGTTGTGCCTGTTGATGCATCGGCATTAGAGGTGGTAATTGTACGGATCGAATGACCGGCGAGGAAGCCCGGTAGAAACAGGTGGACTTTTTGATCGGTTTTTGGATGCATGCCGATCTTTTCAACCGGTATTTTCAGTTCATATAATTAGTTTCAAAACATAAATGCAAATCTGAAAAGACAGAAACATAACGCTGATAATCAATATACAGCGTGTGAAAGCCATCCTAACACTCCAGACAGCAAATTGTCATACGCAATTTAATGATCGTCATTCAACAATTTAATGATAAATCCTGAAGTATATGTATGGCATGCTAATTGCTGAAAACTGCAGATCATCAATGATTGTGTTTGAAAGTGTACATTAGGGTGTGTCGCCTGAACGGTTTTTCTTATGCATAGTGAAATTATCGTGCAGATCACCTTTAAAAAAAACCTGTGGTCGAAACCAAATCGAAATCAAACAATAAACAAAATATGCGACAGGCCGATAAAGAAACAAATTCGCCGGGCGCCCGGCGTTGAAGTCTCCAGTGATGGCGCTCCGTTGCAATTGGCATCTAACACCACGCGTCCAGCCACCGTCGGAGCGCCGCCGCGGCGCTGTGACGAAAAAGGCGGCAGTCGGTGCTGTGGATGACTTATGAATGGATTCTGGTAATTCAAAAACAGATCAGGGGAGCCGGGATATATCTGATTGTAAAGATTAAACTTCACTGAAGGACTGATCGCTCCACTTTCCTTTGTCTGTGCTCCACCTTTCACAGTGCTATGAATCATCATTCGAATAAATTGCGTACGCACTAACGACACAAAATAGTTTCGCATGCCATACATCCCTGTTTTATTAGTGAATCCAAGTCTCCTGTTCCTTTTCGTTACTCAAGTTTCAAGGGAAACTGGGATTATCAGCAGTAGGGACAACCTATTAACGAGGGCGACACGAGCCGGCGGCGATCGTTGCATGGCGCGGGGGAGGGGCTGGGATGGGGCGGGAGACGGCCGGCGCACGGTGAGGGTAGAGAACACAAAGAGCGAGACAGGGCAGGGGAGGGGAGGGGAGACAGGGCAGGGGAGGGCCGCCGAGACAAGGCAGTCGGCGGCGGAGACCCGGCGGGAAGGCCCGAAAAAGAGTGCTTTGGTGTCTGCAAGTTGTGCCCACTGCCTGTGAAGTGTGATATTACCTGCGTCGGTGTGATCGGGGTAAGAGTTCGAACATGAAGACCCGCGCTTCCACCAAAGGGCTTTTGGTTCCTTCTCAACCAAAAACAAACCAACTGCCGACGAGAATTGACGTTCTGAATTACTTGAGTAAAGTGAATAGAGACTCATGCGTTGCGAACAAAAGGTTGAAAGAGAGGCTAGCACCCCATATAAAGTTTGTCGCGGAAAGTGTGATGAAAATGTGGTGCTGCGAAGGAATACCAATTGTTGGGAGGACCCGAGTCGAACATATGGTTCGAGAATGCCTCGATCGCTACTTGCGATACATGAAAATTGCTAGAAAGAAGTCGGCATCACCAGGTGTACGTCCGTCCGGTGATGAGTGGTTTGGAAAATTGTTTGATATAGCCCGCTGCAAATGTGCTGATATCGATAGCTGCAAATGTGCGATGGCCGACAAAGTGCCACGAATGGAGTTTCCCTTTGTCCAAGACCAGAGAGGACCTCGCCAAATGCAAATCGGCACCGCAGATATCCGTGAAACCACTCGTCGACGCGCCATGGACGAAAGGAGGCGTCTGACCGCCGAGAGAGTCACATCACCACAACCGGGACCTTCTGGAATGGCCCAGCTAGATTCTAATTCAGACCAAGATTACGCCACAGATTCATCATCGCCCACATCTGTAGTCAATGAGTCAGATTATATGGTGATCAGTAACACAGACGAACTGCTAAATACGGCTCTAGCAGCAGATCGGTACGGAATGTCTAATCGTGCGTGTGCTGCGATCATAAACGGTTTCCAAGTGGACATTGGTCGGATCACTTCTGACGATATGGACTGCATAGTGGATAGCAAAAAAGTATGGCGAGCAAGGGAATCGATATAGAAGAGAGGTAGTAGCCCAGAGCCATGAGGATCATGCAGGTCGTGTATCTGGTCTCTACTTCGACGGTAGAAAAGAAGACACGCTTATGACAGCCAGTTCAAAGAAGACGGAAGAGCACATTGTGGTTGTATCCGAGCCAGACAGTGCATATTTAGGACATTTTACCCCACAGACTGGGAAAGCGGAGGATATTTTTCAGGATCTGAAAGCCGTGGCATATGAGTTTGGTGCGGATGTTTCTGTGCTTGGCTGTGACGGCACGAGAGTTAATACTGGCCAAAAAGGTGGTGTTATCCGTTTGTTTGAGCTCGGACAAAAACGCCCCGTCCACTGGCTTGTGTGCCAACTTCATGCAAATGAACTTAATCTTCGTGCAGTATTTAGCCAGTAAGATGGAGTCACAACAGGACCTAAGTCGTTTAGTGGGGTGATTGGCCGGGCTGCTGCAGGCGCAGTAGAAACCTTGCCAGTGGTCGATTTTGGGCAAATCGATGGCGGAAATGTTTCAGAAATGACGCAGGAGATTCTCAGTGACCTAAGTTCAGATCAGGCTATTCTGTACAGTCTGGCGCGTAGTGTCCAGTATCTCAGATAGAACTGCGAAAATGAAGATCGGTCCACTAAACTACTCCAGGTAGCTGACTCTGGCGGCGCGAATTCTCCGGCTCTACATATCAACCGAACAGCCATCAGACAGTCTGAGAATGCTAGCGGAGTTCATCGTGTGCCACTATACTCCCATGTGGTTCTGCATCAAGAAGAACTGGAAATGTTCTGACGGTCCTGGCAATGCGCTGCACAGCGTGCAACTTCTCAAAAGTTTGCGACCTGAGATAGCGGCCATGGTGCAGCCGGTAATACAGCGCAACAGCTACTGGTGTCACCCTGAGGCAGTACTGCTAGCAATGGCAGCGGGCCAAGATCAAGCCACACGGGAAAGGGCGGTCACTCAAATCCAGCAGTGTCGCAGAACTCAAGTCGATAGTGATACTGACGAAGTGCGGAAGTTCAAGCTTCCAAAAGTGAATATGGGGGCAAACAGCATCACGGAGCTGATTGATTGGTGTAATGAGGCGATAACCGAGCCGCCCTTGACGCAACAACTGTCCGATGATGACTTACTAGACATCATCGCGAGTCCTCTCGAAGTACCGCCATACCCCGTGCACAGTCAGACGGTGGAACGGATGGTGAAAGTGGTGACCGAGGCGTCTTTGAAGGTAATTGGTGAAGAGGCCCGGCACGGTTACATTGTGGCGAAGTTGAAACACAGGTCAGCAATGCCAGTGCTCAGCAGCAAAAAGGATTTCATGTCGGGTTTTCTGTCGAGCATGTAGACAAGTAGTACAGTTATAAAATGATAGTTCGTACAAAAAATGTGGCCACTCGTACAAAAGGTGACGTCGTTGTATGCCCGTCTCCTTCGGTTGTAGTGGAACGGAGCATGATGCCGATTTCGCCCGGTCTATTTGTCATAACAATAAGATATAAAGTGTCTCAGAATGATTTAATTGGTCTTCGATGTAAACAGACGAGGAATTTTCAAGATTTTCAAGCTTTCAAAAGTGAAAATATTAGCATTTTACGCCGATAGATCTACTGATTGAAAATGCAACGAACAAGCGACGTAAAGTGAACCTTTCTTTCATGCGTCAGATATCCAGGCAACTTATTAAGCGACTGGTGCTTATCAAAAGCCTTTTACCCCACTAAACACTTTCATTGAGTTTTGGAGTTCGATTTGGTTTCGACCACAGGGTTTTTTATGTGATCTGCACGATAATTTCACTATGCATAAGAAAAACCGTTGAAGCGATACACCCTAATATGCATGCTATGTAGCTTTTAGAAGTAAGATTTGCAATTGCATTAAAGTAAATAGTACCAGTTGGTTTCACCAGCTATTGTATAAAGTGGCAGAAATCAAATGAAAATGGCAATACAATATACATGGCATCAGACTATAATTGCATCACATTGTATTAACATGCGCCCTGGGGGGGGGGAGGGGCGAAATACGCCCACCCTTCCAGCTTTTCGTAGATAACTCCAAATTTTTACAGGTCGACATACGGTATTGTTTGAGAACCTGCTTATAAATGACCGTCGCGTTGCATAAAGTCAGAAAAAACGAAAATCGACCGAAAATATTTCGAGTTAGGGGTCGTGAAAGTCAAGAACATTTCTCAGCGCCATACCACAAATATCAGCGCTGATGCGCTTCCCGTATATTGGCAAAAAGGAAGTGTTCTTGGCAACACTAGCGACTTGTTTGATGGATATTGTAATGCTATATTGTTTCAAAGTTATGTCAGGTCACCGAGGTCAAGTCAGGTCAAGTTCATGACAGGTTAGCACACGTCCTGCAGGGGGAGGGCGAAAGCCGCCCACCCCTCCAACTTTTTTTTGTACATAACTTCATGTTGTACCGGGCGATATACGCCATTTTTGGCGTACCTGGTTAGATATGACCGGCGCATTGCTTAAAGCAAGACAAATGAAAATCGGCCGACAAGTTTTCAAGTTAGGGGCCTTTAAAGTAAAACAAAATTCGCATCGCCAGACCACAGAAATCAGCGCTGATGCTCTTCCCGTATCCGCAAAAGGGAAGTGTTTTTGATAACACTAGCGACTTGTTTGATGCATATTGTTATGCTATATAACTAAAAAGTCATGTTAGGTCGCCGAGGTGAAGTCAGGTCAAGTTCATGACAGGCCAATGGAGCCAAACTTGGTCAACTGGAATGTTGTCATAAATACAAATGACTGTCATGCGATTGATGTCACTTTGTATGTTACTCCCTACACATCCGGAAATCTACCGTTTGTCATTGTGTGCCTAAGCGTTTCCATACTTCCTTCATGCATTTCACTCCTTTCTTTGCGAAGCCGATTGTACCGAGCCGCCCAATGAAGCAGTCGGGTGGGCAGCCCAATTTTGGTAATTGGAGCAGGTAATGACATGAAAAGTGCTCCTATATAAGTGACCTGAGGTCAAATGACGGATTTGGCATCTGCATTGCATCATTAGTAATGTCCAAAACATCATTAATGACAATTTTGGAGCATTTAAACACAATCACAGCGATCCATAACAATGAGAAGCCAAGCAACGCAAAACCAGAAAATTTTGCTATCGCTCTTTTGCTATTTTTCATTTTACCTTGAAGATATCGACATAAGATCATTCAATTTGCACACAATAGAGATCACCACTGTACCAATCTACCCTGTAAATTTCGTTGCACTAGCCTTAATAGGAGCCGAGATCTTAGGGGGGGAGGGGCGGAATGCGCCCCCTCCAGTGTGCGTAATTTTCAGAGGCCCTCCAGGACGCGTGTTAAGATGATGTCCCAATACGATTCCTTCTCGTGCATGGCCGAATAATCAATGTACATCACTTTGTTTACAATTTGCTGAATGACTGCAAGCATTCTATACGCATTATATGGCATGCATTATATACGAAGGAAAATGCTTTGGTGGTGCCAAGCTTGTACAGTTAAAATCATTATTCGAATACCATGCATCTACTAAAATGCACAGCTGAATACTTTCCTTCCTAAATCAGAGAAAACGTCACAATTTCCGCGATGGACAACGTTTCATTAATTGATCTTTCATGAATCTGCACCATGCTGCACACCACGTACAATATTTTCATCATTCTACAACTTGATTCACAATTAAACACTTCATATTGCTCATTCCTCAAACTTCACGTTGCATCCCCTAAAATTCAATTCATATTCCATAGTCGGATTGCCTGTCGTGCAACCGGTTATTGCACCGTTTTAATCTTCATATTACTCTTCTTGATATTAAGAGGACCTCGTGTGAACTGTGAAGTATCGAACATAAAATTCAAGTAATGAATCATCAGTGAATGCGGTGACGGAAAAAACCAATCTTGGAGCAGCATCATACCTCAAATAGATTAAGGAGGTCCAAACGTCCAACTCAATAATTAGCTCCTTTTAATTCGTGTCATCACCATTCCTAATTTGCTTGAAGCCTTGGCTTCTTGAATAATTGGTAGCAATTTTGGAACACTTCTTGTTTAACCTGATTAACGCTGCAGGAAAAATACAAGTATGCACGTCAATATTTCAGTTAAAACATGCCAACAATATGCGAAACGTGGCATTATGTTTTAATATAAGCGTATGTGCCTAACGTAATTCAGGCAAATGTAGTACTACTTTGAAAATGTTTCACCAATATTTGGCTTCAATGATTGAAAACGATTCATGGTATGGTTGGCTATCGTTTCATAGACCGCTTCTTGTCTATTGGGCATTCTGTCTTGGCATTCTTACCATGTACTACTCCAATTCCCTTCAGGATCTGTCATCAGTGCGCCATTAATACCGAAACAAAAAGAACCGCATCCAAAGCTTCTAATTGAATGCTGTTGCTAATCATTATGTGACATCATGAGGTAAAGTGACAGGAAAGGGAAATTGGCAGGGATGCAGGTTGCAGGCATGCTCTGAACTGAACAATATCTGACTGGCACACAGAGGACCGGGAAAAGCGTGCTCTGAGCTGGCTCGAGACCAGAGCATATTGCCAAGAATGCCGACGTCGTCGAGAGCGAGGAGCAGCAGCCTGGTTGGCATATTCTCCGGCACACTCCATCATCCAACTGAGGCGGAGTAAAAGATGGATGATTATGTCACCAGAGCGCTCTCAGATATTCGCCGCAAACGCATGGTGGCGACACTGCAGTGGCATCTATAATCTCCTGGGCAATGGTAAAGATAAATATAGGAGGCCTTTCAATCTCCTTCTTCAAGGGCTTTAATGCGTACCAAAGTTGCTTATAACACACACACACACACACACACACACACACACACACACACACACACACACACACACACACACACACACATATATATATATATATATATATATATATATATATATATATATATATATATATATGTGTGTATATGCATATGTACATACACACACACACGCATATACATTTATATGCATATATGTGCACATATATACATGCATCAACATGTATCAATTTATTATGTGTGTAATTTCGCCTCACATAACCTTCATAGGACTTTTGACTAGTGCAGGATAATACCATGTAGCCTGATTTTAGCTTCCTTTGTGAACTTAGTTTCAGTTTAATATGTCAGGTGCAGTGTAGCACTGACACGTACAATCGTACTCAGCTTGAACAGTGACAGTGATGTGGTCTGAAGTGCCTTTGTATCTCAGTTTCAGTGATGTGGTTTAAAGTGTGTTGATTTTTTAGTGACGGTGATGTGGTTTGCATTGTGTTGGTATCTCAGTGGTGGTGATGTGGTTTGAAGTGCGTTAGTGTGTCAAGGTCATGACGCCTGACTAGAAATATTCCTATCGAGATGTCGACACCCCGGCGATGTGCGGAACATTAGACACAAATAATATGAAGTGCTCACACCTCCCTTCCTCGATCTCCCCCAAATCCCAGCACCCATACCCCCATCCCAACCCGCCCCCAAAAGCCACAGTAATGCACAACTACAAATGCGACAACAGTGAAAGACAAGAGGTGGAGCTACAGTTACTGTTGGTGGCTCGGTGTTGCGCTGCGACGCTGCCGCGTCTACCCGAAAAGGTTGCTCACAAGGTCACCAGGATTCCATCTGGGCTCGGTCAACGCCACAACCACGCGGAGCTCGTCTCCACTTGGACGGGAAACTTCCCATAGTGGCATTGTGCCACAGTAACAGGCCTTGACATCACCATTTGTGGAACGATTTGCATCCGTCACCAGTCCGCTGAACTCGGATTCTTCGAGATGACTTCACTCTCCGTAGATCTGGAGCCAAGATACAGCGGTGTGTCGTGTCGTGGCCGGGCTACTGTCTGGTGTGTCGTGTCGTGGCCGGTTTACTGTCTGGTGTGTCGTGCGTGGCCGGGTTACTGTCTGGTGTGTCGTGTCGTGGTCGGGCTACTGTCTGGTGTGTCGTGTCGTGGCCGGGCTACTGTCTGGTGTGTCGTGTCGTGGTCGGGCTACTGTCTGGTGTGTCGTGTCGTGGCCGGGCTACTGTCTGGTGTGTCGTGTCGTGGTCGGGCTACTGTCTGGTGTGTCGTGTCGTGGCCGGGCTACTGTCTGGTGTGTCGTGTCGTGGTCGGGCTACTGTCTGGTGTGTCGTGTCGTGGTCGGGCTACTGTCTGGTGTGTCGTGTCGTGGTTGGGCTACTGTCTGGTGTGTCGTGTCGTGGTTGGGCTACTGTCTGGTGTGTCGTGTCGTGGTCGGGCTACTGTCTGGTGTGTCGTGTCGTGGTCGGGCTACTGTCTGGTGTGTCGTGTCGTGGTCGGGCTACTGTCTGGTGTGTCGTGTCGTGGCCGGGCTACTGTCTGGTGTGTCGTGTCGTGGCCGGGCTACTGTCTGGTGTGTCGTGTCGTGGTCGGGCTACTGTCTGGTGTGTCATGTCGTGGTCGGGCTACTGTCTGGTGTGTCGTGTCGTGGCCGGGCTACTGTCTGGTGTGTCGTGTCGTGGCCGGGCTACTGTCTGGTGTGTCGTGTCGTGGTCGGGCTACTGTCTGGTGTGTCGTGTCGTGGTCGGGCTACTGTCTGGTGTGTCGTGTCGTGGCCGGGCTACTGTCTGGTGTGTCGTGTCGTGCCCGGGCTACTGTCTGGTGTGTCGTGTCGTGGTCGGGCTACTGTCTGGTGTGTCGTGTCGTGGCCGGGATACTGTCTGGTGTGTCGTGTCGTGGTTGGGCTACTGTCTGGTGTGTCGTGTCGTGGCCGGGCTACTGTCTGGTGTGTCGTGTCGTGGCCGGGCTACTGTCTGGTGTGTCGTGTCGTGATCCGAGCTAGAGTCAGACGTGTCGCGTCATGACTTGGGCTACATCCCGGTATGTGACTTCGATCAGCTGCGCTTTGTGCGATGCTTCCTTTAAATGTTGGCAATTTTGGGAGTGTTGTAGATGACGAATGTAGGGGATAATGTGAGTGTGAATGACATCGTGAGTGTGAATGTATGGTGAGCATCAGTGACACTGCTAATGCCGGTTTATTGGAAGTGTAGACATCAGGAGTGCCTATGGTGGATGACATCATGGGTGCCGTGTAGACGAAGCTGTGATTACAGGCATTTAGGATGCGGCGGTTTTCACCAATTAGTACCGTTCGCTGAATAAAAGTCACCGCTACACCCAGATCACACTCCGGTGGATCAATCTGAAGACCCCGTAATCCACGCTAAATCAATTATCATCCAGTCTGTTGAACCTAGCGGCTCACCCAAATAGAGGAAGTACGGACTGTGCGTCATGTAACTGTGGTACAACGATGAATAGCCGTAGTTTCTTCATCACACACCACCACGAATCCTGAAATAGCGTTATGTTTTTGACTATTTGCACAAGTTCCACCGAACAGCATGATTGTTGGTGGTCCATGGTCCATAATCCATATGTGTATTAATTTCATCAAGCCAAGAGACATCTGAACACAAGCAACATTAGAAATGCGCTGATGAATGGTTCGCCGCTTACGCTTGTCTGCATGGGAGCCTCGCCATGATCGTATCGCATAGGCGGTGGTTTCGATCGCGTGCTTATTCAGTACTAGACTATTGATAATGACAGCAATGTTGGTACACACACCGGCTGCTCCTGTTAGCCCAAGTTCGCAGACTCAGCTCACACGCTCACTGAGAAGGCACCGAAGTCGAATTACTGCGTGGGACGTCCAATTTCCAAGTTAATAGGGTCAGGTGGATCTGGAATGAAGGTATGGACCTTATGGCCCACTCAAAGGAAGAGTGCAAAGGTGAAATGAATACATGTAGCCTACACGAACATCTATGAGTGTAGGCTACATATGGGTGCTGTGGAACATGTTGTAGTGCACCTAACACAGTATGACCGATTGCGGTTGCATCTATTGCGAAGAATGATGTATGTGACTATTCCACTACTACTTAGAATTCTGTGTGTTGAGACCTAGCTTTGAATTCTGATCAGTTGCTGCCTTTTCCCCATTTCCTACACGAATTCTGCTGGTAGCCCCATGCATCTCTCTGACTGTCTCCAATAGCACCTCGGATCGCTTCAAGAAGAAACTTGAGAGCTACAGGAGGATATCGAGCCTCTCATACTTGCAGTTTCATTCCGAGCTTCTTTCAAGCTCAAAGAGGCTTCATATGTATCATTTGTTAACTCCCACTCTCTCTCTCTCCCTCTCTTTGAGACAATTTAATAAAACTACAATTCAATAATAGGAATGAATGCGTTTTGCTTTCTAATCTGGTTCGGAAAGTTATCTTTAGAAGCATCGGGACAAAACAAAACGTGGCCCGACGCGAAAGTGGAGTGAAGGTTCCTGCAATTGTCTTACCTCGCGCCACGGAAGCTGTCTTGATACCCATGAATAGCGCAAGTGCAATAGCAACGTACAGTCACCTGCTGAATGATACGGACGAAGCCAACACACGTACGAGAGTACAACGATAAAATAGATTAGCGTGCGATGAAGTTATAAGGGCGCCGCTATCTGGCGGACGACTGTATCGGGGAGCACAAAGCCCAGACCTACTCGGTAGGTGAAGTTCAAAGAAATTATATTCATGGAGTGATTCCCCAGGTGTTGTGAAGACCGTACTGTACGTCTTGAATATAACTTTTCGCAAAGTTCTTTCTCTGCACGCGGAAAGCATGGAATATCCAGTGGACAAGTCCTCCATCCGAACGCCCCAGAGCAAGATGGAAGCGCAGGGCTGGATAGTGGACAGCGATAAGCTGGGATACCACTGACAATGGCTATTTCAATATCGCTTAAAAACTGACCGGCCGGAAGTAAAAACCGACGGGCTGATGATAAAAAGCCTGAGAGTCTGAAAAAGTCTGAGACAGAAGCTGACCGGTCGGAGACAAAAGCCGGCCAGTCGGAGACAGAAACCGGTCGGCCCAAGGCCGAAGCCGGCAGGTCGGAAACAAGCCGGCCGGTCGAAGACAACCCGGCCTGTCGAAGACAAGCCCGCCTGTCGGAAACAAGCTGGCTGGTCGGAGACAAAAGCCGCCCGGTCTGAGACAGAAGCCAGCCTGCCAAAGCCGAAGCCTGCCGGTCGGAGACAGAAGCGGGCCTGTCGGGAAAAAGCCGGCCGGTCGAAAACAATCCGGCTGGTCGGAAACAAGCCGGCCGGTCGGAGACAAAAGCCGGTCAGTCGGAGGGAAAGCCGGATGGTTGGAGGCAAAGCCGGATGGTGGGAGACAAAAGCCGGCCGGCCAAAAATAGCTAACGATGGAAGACCTCGCTCCAGGCAGAAAAACGCGAACGTCTGAGCAGCTCCAGTTGCAAATTGGAATAGCGCAAGTTCTATGAACGCTCTACGTTTGCTAAATTGGTTCGTGTGCATCGCAGCGAACAGCGTGTTCCGCGTATGCTACCTCCAGGTAGGCAGTAATTATAAACTTACGGTACGGAGTCCACGCGTACTCCAAAACTGCAGAATCACTCTCCTCCCTGGCGACTGGAATATAGCGGAACATATCTTAGGATAACGAGGTTTATGTCAGGACGACATCAGTTGTGACCATATCAGGTGAGGCACGTCAGGTGCCAACTGGGAACCACACAGCCATTGTTGTATCCTGAGTACTACGCAAGTTGTCCACACCAGCCAACTACGACGGCCAATCTCGTCAGCGCCACGTAACCGAATATAGCTACTGGATCCACTGTCATGCATTACTGCTACTAGCATAATGTCCCACTGATAGGGGTGACGCATGACGTCTACGAACATCAATCCAATTCCACCCACCATAATTACCATCCATTCTACTGCAAAACGTATAAATGAAACTATTTTTATTCGACCTGAATCATTCATCCACTCTACTTTTAGATACCTTCAATCCACTACAAGAACAGCAAGACAATTTCATTGCGTACCAACCCTTTGACTGAAAACCTGTTCGTATTTGGCTGTCCTATAACTTGGCTTGTCTAACCTAAATTGGTAACCACCATGTAATTCCCTTGGGCTTTAAAAAAGTAAAAGAGCGTCATTCAGATTGAACTTATCTAGCCCACTTACCATTCAAATATCTCGATGATATGACCTCATAATCTCCTGCACTTGAGTGATTCCAAATTTAATAAACCAAGTCTCCCCCATATTTAAAGTTGCCTAATCCACTGATCAGCCTAGTAGCTTTATATCTAGCGCCATGCATTGTCCGTACATACCTTTCTAACGAAGGGCCTCATGCCTGTGTACAATACTACAAGCGGGGCAGGGCATGGGCAGAGCACATTTGTTAATTACATTACTTGCCTGTATGTTGAACACGTTGAATATTATTTCATGTTGAACACGTTGAATATTATTTCATGTTGAACATTATGTTTAAATATTATGTTGAACACGTTTTAATTATTTAGAACATTCCAACTGCCCTGGTTGAAGCTGAGCCTACATTGCTTTTCTACTTTAACGTCCTTTGAAACTATTACGCTTACATCTATATCCTAAACTGTTACGTTTAGGTCAACTAGTTAGATTTAAGGCCAGATATTGAAAATTATAGATTCTGTAATTTTCCACAAAGTGCCCATTATCCTTCTTCAACATCTGCTTCACGCCAACCTTCAAGACGACTTGAAGACCGCCTTAGACTTAAAGAGACTTAGAGCTTTGGAAGACTTAAGGACTGCCTGAAAGTGATACATAAAAAAGCTGCTTAAGCTTGAGCGCACTGCACTAAAATCCTCGATGCATGTTAGCAAGTTCTGTGGCTTCATTTGGTTATATTTTCAGGTCTTGATTTTGCACAGCTTCTGTAGTTATTGCAAATATTCTGTACATTCTTAATCATCCCTTGTCGTAGCATAACCATCAGTATTTTCACATGTGTTTGAGGCAGGACCTCGTCTAAGGAAGTTTGACTGGTGGAGCACTTTGGCCAAGGGCCCTCCATGTTTTAGGGGCCTCCATTCCTACCTATGGGCCTCCTACAACCAAGACGAGCATCCTGTATCCATGCGAGACCTTCTGCCGGTGCGTTGGGTACAAGTGTGCAGCGCGTCCCAATATCCAAGGCCTCTCATAATCATGCCGCATCAGCGCTATTTATGGGTATGTTGTGTTAAGGCTGAATGATAATCCTGTGCTCCTAATCCGGTCAGGATTACTTTTTACGGATGTCACGGCACCCTTGGTGAAGACGCCACTGGCTCTGACAGGACATGTATTGAAGAAGTCACTGCCAACTATATATTGCAGGCTAAACAGGAAATGAAAAGGCCAAATTTCGCATGTTTGCCTGGGAGTACTAATTATTATTTTCAAGGCAAACATGCACTGAACGATATCAAAGCAGCACGTAGCTGTCTCGCAGAACCCAATGGCTTGCCTACATTTTAACTTTCATCAAACATTACTGTCAAACTTCAGCTTGTTTCATTTTGGCAAAAAACGAGGCACAATAAGTGTACTCGGCACTATTCACGGCACGATACAGTACAGCACGGTAATGGTGCTCACTGAGCGCCGACCGCCGCTTTACGACTGAGTACAAGGAACAAACTGACCGAAAAGGACATCGTCCTTACTGCCTCCGGGTTAACAATGTGAGATCAGCAGGGTACACAGGAGATGTCACGCATACATGGGTACAATACCCAGCCATCAGCTTCTAAACAAAGCGTTCTCTCCGAGTTCGAGCATCCTCTGGGTTACTATCACAAAATCCCCGCCGTCAACGACTAGGAGGGGCGCGGACCACCGCTCGTGGCTCGCCGCGTCTAAGCGTAAAGCTACTATCACAAGGCACACAAGGCTGAGTATGCCGCTGCGACGGGTTCAACGGGTGCAAATACGCGACTTGTCGCATTGTCTGGTTGGGTTCTGAACTCGCACAGTGCCAACTAGCAAACGCACGCGATAACTTTGGTCAAACATCACAGTAACGATTCTGTATTTACAACCATCAGAATCACATCACGATCTTTGTACCATCTGGATTATCTCATGACCGATTACCTACACGTTCCCTGTCGCCCGGAAGAACTTCGTGACAAACTCACGCTTCTGGTAGGTGGTTGCATCTGGCACCCGCATGCGCCGCTCCATTTCCTCAAGGTAGGCACACATCGCTGGGCGAGGATCGTAATGAGCCGTGCCGACACCATTGAGAGCGATGATTAGACGGGCATTCACCGTGTCGTTCTTCATGCTGAGCCTGTTGTATGAGCGTAGGTTATTGTAGTGAGAGACAGCACGTTCTGTGGCCATGCTGTGAGACGTGAGCGTGATGAAAGCAGCCAGCACCTGCTTGCAAACGCCGGTTGATGCTTTCAGCATGGCTCGCTGTTTTCTGTCGTCCGAGTGCTCTGCGCCGCCTAGCGCTTGCATGGCCGGCCACCTGTCGCAGACGTTCAGATAAAACTCTGTCGCCTTCTCGGGGAACAGGTCGCTGACCACGCTCTCCCCGGCACGGATGAACTCTTCCGCGGTCTGAGCCTTCATCATCCGATTCATGCTCTGGGTCACTTCCTCCTGTTCAAAGTCGAAATGCTGACCGACGAAGTTGATTGCGCTCTGCAGAACCTCTTCTCTGACGGCCTTGAAATCGCGCTCAAATGTGACATTCTCGTTTGGGACGAGCCTTCTCGGACTCGGATCTTCCCGCTCCCTGCCCTCGTCTAAGGCCTGTTCCTCTCGACCTCCCAGGAGGTTGCCATGGGTCATCACCGTTAGTTGCATGTTGGCGCTGTCGCGCGCCTCGAGCGCCTGGGGGAGGATGATGTCGCTTCGTTGAAGTCTCTTCTGGAGGTGGGTGATGACTTCGCTTACGTCCCCCATCGGGTGAGTGAGACGCACCAACCTTCCCCCTTCTTCCCAGCGGCGCAGGAATCCGCGCGCTTCCGCCTTCGATGCTTTGCTCTCCTCACTCCCTGACTGGCTTATATCCTCCCAGACGACGCGGCATGCTGGCAGGTTCTTCAGCACGGCTGTGATGAGGGCGAGCAGATGTTGCGAGAAACGGACGTCGAAACACGCTGGAAAGGTCACCGTGCCACCGTGTTTCTTCAGGCGCACCGTCCTCTTTCCCGACACTCGGAAGAATGTCGCCACGGCGCGGAGGTCTCCCTTCCAGTGCTGGATCTCCTTCACAGTATTCTCGACGCTTTGCATCGCGAGGTCTGATCTGTGACATCCACACCACAACCCCCCGTGTCGGCCGGTGTTCGCTGTTTCTCCGTCAGTGATCACACCAACGAGCTTGTCGAGAGGCGCCCCACATCGCCTCAAGCCGTTCTTTACGGCTTCCAGAAGTCCACTAACACCTGAGCCCTCAGACTTCCCGACCCCAAGAATGACGGTCTGAAGACTACCGTCGTCCCGGATGAGACGCGCGGTGATGGACTTATTATCAATCGCCTGGTGATCCACCGACCCGTCAACTTGAACGCTGTAGGCCACGCACTCTGGCATGGCATGACCGAGCTTCTTGACTTGGTCACTTATAATCTCCAGCATCTCTCGGTAAATGTCCGGCGACTGGTGTGAGAGTGTAGATGGCGGAGGTTGTGTTGGTGTGTACGGAGTCGACTCAGCCATCATCGTCATCATTCGCTGACTGTGTAGAACCGCCAGCGATCTTGCGGGCCACGACCAGGCACTTGGGGTTTCCAACAGCGAATCATTGTAGACGTCTGTGGCGAGGTGTGCCAGCAGCTCTACGAAGTCCGCTCGGTGCTTGCTCAGAATGCTCACCCACGGACGGTCTGCCTCTTGAGCTTGCCATTGCTCAGTGAGACGCTTGGCTTGAGAGGCTGCTTCATGGACGAGTCCCTTCAAGTGATCCACCACTAACTTCAGCCGATCCTTACCACGGACGATGATTCCATCGGCGATGTTCATGCGCCCATTCACCGAGGCCTTTGTGACACATGAATCTGGTCTTTACATGTCTGGCACGTCACTACAGACCTATGACATTTTCCTGGCGTCACCTTAGTCACTTTCAAGCATGGGAAGTGCTCTGTCAGGCAGTTCAGCTGGAGTTTTGCCCCTTTGTACCACGTACTCTTATCGGTGGCAAGGTCTGGATCAGGAGGCGGCCCGAATGACGGACCAGGCTGGCTCTGGTCAGGTGGCAGGGACTGTGACGGACCAGGCTGGCTCTAGTCAGGTGGCAGGGGCTGTGACGGACCAGGCTGGCTCTGTTCATGCGCCAGGGGTTGTGACGGACCAGGCTGGCTCTGTTCAGGCGCCAGGAGCTGTGACAGACGTCTCTAAAAGGAGAGCTACCACATTCCCTAAAAAGGAAAATTGCTACAAAGTACAGTTTTTCCCCGTAGAGATGCAAAGTGTAAGATATTCGGTCACACTTGTGAATTACATTTGTCTGTTTGGTTGAACCAAACACCAACTGAAAAAACCCTCAATTTCTGGCATTTGCCACTGGTGGACCAATTTCCCGTCACTGGTGGACCACTTTGGAGCACTCGTGGACCAAGTGACCAGTGACTATGTTAGACGAGGCCCTGGTTTGAGGTCTACTCAGCACTGATGATAATTGCTTCCTTAATTACTTCACTATATCGCAATCCTCAACCATCATTCTAGCATCTACCTTAAGTTTCCCCACCGTACATTTCTTAGAATGGAATGTGTAGGAGCGCATTGGTCCTGTAGTATTTCCTGCCAAACAGTCGCCAACCAATTTAATTTCAGCCAGTTCTTCAGATGCCCTAACAAATCTCCTAACTTTGTTTCTATCACCACGCCAGTGTTGTATGCGAGCCAATCGCAGACACACCACACCGTATGTCAATATCACGAACCGACGGCTGGCAGCCTACGCAGCCTGGATGACACTATTCGCTATAAAAAAAGGTCAGATTAATCCACGTCACGAAACGTGTTCTCCCCATGTGTTAGTCTCTAGTTGAAGACTTCCAATGCAGCTGGCAGCTGGCTCTCAGCTCGCCGGCCATGTGTAGCTGTGTAACGCCTGACTTGCATATATCAGTGGGCCCGCGTGACTCGAGGTCAGTTCTTGTGGCTGCCGGTGACAGGAAGTGACGCACGAGGCGTGAAATAGAACACGGGCGCGAATGTGACACCTTGTCATCGCATCGCCGCCGGGCCGTGGGGCGTGCAGCTGAAGGAGTCCGGGGACACAATGGTGGGCTGGACACTGGACAGCTGCGTGGGTGTTCTGCGATTCCAAGGGATAGCATGGGTGCAGTGTCTTTGTCAGATGCCTTTGAAGTTGGGGCTAATCCATGCCCCTGAATGCTTTCACTTTTTGTTCGCAAAACAAAAGAAGGAAGAAAATCCGGATTTAAGCCAAAACGTTTTGAAATTGCAGGGGGAAGTGGCACCCCATCCCTTGGGGCCACATCCATGTGCGCGATTCAGGTAGCAATGTGTGTATCAAATTGTGTCCCTAAATTAATCATCACGGACGTATTTTCCCCTTATAATGATGGTTATCTAGTGGCAATGCAAGGTTAATTGTGGAATAAAATAATATTAAAACATTTGTCTTGCACTGTGCTCGTTGCCGTTGAATTAATCAGGAATGCATACCGCCTACAGCCTTCTGGTGCAGGCGATTAGCATTAGTCCTGGTGTATCACCTTCAACCTTTCTTTGAAGCCCCTTCGCGAAGTAATATCTTTTGTGATGAAATCCGCGCTGCATCATTTGATTCCGTCTTAAACCGTGACGGGATATGTATCGCCACCCTCCACTTAGTGGCTATGACTTTTATCGGAATGTTCGCAAAGATGGTTGCTTCAGAGCAGCATTCGTCTCTCGCTTCTCCTGCAAATATCCCCGATGAACTCATACCCATAGTGCTCCTTTGATGATCTATGATAAGCACACCGTCATGGTATCACACATATTTGTGCACTAAGGTGCAGCGTAAGTACACAAGCATTGATAATTGTGCCAATTGCCAGGTTAACGAGAATAAAGCGCTTATTAATTGTAAAACATGTTGTAAATTGGATACCTAATACATATTTTATAATATATGGAACACATAACTCGTTATGAAGATACACATTATTTCACTACACACCAATGCACAAAACCTAAGCCCCAATACACACATACACACAAGCATATATATATATATATATATATATATATATATATATATATATATATATATATATATATATATATATATATATATATATATATATGCACCGTTGGTTAAACACGACAGCTTGTTCTGCATTTATTAGCTTTTTATGTATGTTTTCGATATGTCGCACATTCGCTTTCACTTGAGATTCGAGCTGGTGGACTATTTCTCCGAATGAGATCATCACAAGTGTGAGTTATGGTTTCCATCTATATTCAAATACAACGTTTCGATCGTCATAGATCATCATCATGGATACATTATAGGTGACATGGCTAGATGGAGTCAAAGTTATGACAAGTAAAACAAGTGGGTAAGTGCAAAAAAACATTTCACGGGATACAAATCATTCAAGCATTTATATGGGCACTTTCATCGTCAAGTCCAGGAATCCGATTACAGGCAACAGTACACGCACGTACTCATAAAAAGGCACGCGTTACACTTCACTCATAATCGTACAGAGCTAGTGCAGAGGTCATCTTGCACTGCATGCTTATTACCGCAAGGTATCCTTGATGAGAACAGCCTCATATACCGGCAAGCGTCTTCGATCAGCACATTTTACAAGGATCTCTGTATTAGATACTAGATTAGTGCGTGTGATAGAGGCCTTGTGTGTGTCCCTATAGTGTTTTTTGGGCCCACCACTCTGTAAGTGCATGGTGAGCCTTCTACTGAGCGTCGTTGTAGTATGGCCAATGTAGCATACTGGACGGGTTGCGCAGTCCCCGTGTGGGCAAGTGAATTTGTACACTACATTGACCTGCTTTAATGGCTCAGTTTCAAGCTGGGGGTTATTTCTCATGGTTAATGATGACGTTTTTGGACCTTGATAATAAATCGTAAGTGATAATTTCTCACCAACTACTTTAGGTCTACAACTGCCTAGAACAATTTTCTTTATGGCACGCTCATCATGCTTCCAGGCAGGGGTCATGATGTTTTGATAAAAAATCTTGATGTTTATATTTTTAGTATGGTTATCATCTTGTTTTTGCAGATATTTAGTTATGATGTCCTTGCATGTGGCGTCAAAGTCTCTATTACTATATCCATTGTTAACAAGAAGCTGGCGGACTCTCTGTAGCTCCTGGTCAAGGAGTTCCCACGAAGAACAGTTCTTTACTGCCCTACCGACGTATGCCCGAATGACACCTTTTTTATATCGGTCTGGGCACTCACTAGCCGCATTCATGCAACAGCCGGTATCCGTCGGCTTCCTGTAAACATCTGTGACGTAATGGTCACTTGCGGATTTTACTATGACGTCAAGGAAAGGCAGCTTAGCTTGAACACTCAGTTCTTTTGTGAATTTCAGACCAGATATCTCCTGTAGCCTGAGTCTGATAGTCTCAAGGACTTCTTCACTCTTCACGTCCAAGAATATATCATCGATATATCGGCAATAAAAGTTAGGTTTTAGATTCACATCGCCAAACATCTCCAGTTCTACATGTGACATGTAAGCTTGTGCAAAAAGGACACCCAACGGTGACCCCATAGCTACACCTTCTACCTGGCGATAAAGTCTACCCTCAGGGCATCTAAATGGTGCTTCCATCGTACAAAGTCTAAGCATTTGCTCCAGAAAAAAAAACTATAGGGACACACACAAGGCCTCTATCACACGCACTAATCTAGTATCTAATACAGAGATCCTTGTAAAATGTGCTGATCGAAGACGCTTGCCGGTATATGAGGCTGTTCTCATCAAGGATACCTTGCTGGTAATAAGCATACAGTGCAAGATGACCTCTGCACTAGCTCTGTACGATTATGAGTGAAGTGTAACGCGTGCCTTTTTATGAGTACGTGCGTGTACTGTTGCCTGTAATCGGATTCCTGGACTTGACGATGAAAGTGCCCATATAAATGCTTGAATGATTTGTATCCCGTGAAATGTTTTTTTGCACTTACCCACTTGTTTTACTTGTCATAACTTTGACTCCATCTAGCCATGTCACCTATAATGTATCCATGATGATGATCTATGACGATCGAAACGTTGTATTTAAATATAGATGGAAACCATAACTCACACTTGTGATGATCTCATTCGGAGAAATAGTCCACCAGCTCGAATCTCAAGTGAAAGCGAATGTGCGACATATCGAAAACATACATAAAAAGCTAATAAATGCAGAACAAGCTGTCGTGTTTAACCAACGGTGCCTATATGAAAATCTGCTCCCAAGATACACAGAATATATATATATATATATATATATATATATATATATATATATATATATATATATATATATATATATATATACATGTGTGTATGTGTGTGTGCGTGTGCGTATGTTATTCCATTCCTGCTACGATGGCAGAGAACATAACAGTAGCTGCAAGATATAAGTATACAGAGCCATAACGAGAAGTGCAAACTACCGTCACGAAGTTGGCGGCAAAAACGAGTGCGAAGAATTGAGCCGGCCGCGAGAAACTTGTGGCCGCCGATAGGCCGGGCGAGATTTTCATTAAGCGACGTTTGTTTTTCTCGGCGCCGCCGCTGCCGAGTGGTAGGCATCGGCGTCGTGGCCGGCACGCCCCAGTAAATCCAGATTCAACGCATCGCCCAAATGGATTGCCTGGGGGTGTCCGACGCGGCGGCTCTCAGCGCCGATGGTCAGCTGTAGATGCGGGTCACGGTTGCAACGTTCAGGTCAGCTGTAGATGCAGGTCACGGTGGCAACGTTCAGGTCAGCTGTAAATGTGGGTCACTGTGCTGGTGTTCAGGTCGCTGCAGACGCGGGTCACGGCGGTGACGGTCAGGTCAGCTGAAGGGCGGGGCTAGTGTCTGCCAAGTTTTGTGAAATTCAACCTTGCACAATGTAAGTATAGTAGCACAGCATTATGCTACACTACCTAGCACACCCTCGGAAACCCGTGACGATGCCCATGCTAACTGTTAATGGTGATCCCTAAGCTGGCTAGTCCGTGCTGAGCACCCATGTTGCCATCCTTCATTGGCAATGGGGATTTCGAGCCCTATCTTTAACACATTAAATTACCTATCTACGCTATTTATCTATCTATCTACCTTATCGTGTCATTCGATCCGTTTCAGACAACACATTGTATACACACATATATGAAGTGCCTCCTTAAAGTAATATAATACCTTTACTGTTTGCACTGGACTTAAAGCACCGTTATATTCCAAGGCTGTTTCAAGACAAGATGTACGTTCGGATCCAATCGTAGCTGCCAGCGTAGGAGGGGGAGGTTGGTGTTGGTGACTGTGACGATGGATGGGTGACACCCTGTGACATCATGGGGATCACGTCTGGGCCCTCGTTGGTCCCCACCGGTACAGAACGGCAGACCCTCGGCTGTGGTCCCCACCGGTACAGACCGAAGACCCTCGGCTGGGGTCCCCACCGGTACATAACGGCAGACCCTCGGCTGGGGTCCCCACCGGTACAGAACGGCAGACTCTCGGCTGGGGTCCCCACCGGTACAGAACGGCAGACCCTCGGCTGGGGTCCCCACCGGTACAGAACGGCAGACCCTCGGCTGGGGTCCCCACCGATACATAACGGCAGACCCTCGGCTGGGGTCCCCACCGGTACAGACCGAAGACCCTCGGCTGGGGTCCCCACCGGTACAGAACGGCAGACCCTCGGCTGGGGTCCCCACCGGTACAGAACGGCAGACCCTCGGCTGGGGTCCCCACCGGTACAGAACGGCAGACTCTCGGCTGGGGTCCCCACCGGTACAGACCGAAGACCCTCGGCTGGGGTCCCCACCGGTACAGAACGGCAGACACTCGGCTGTGGTCCCCACCGGTACAGACCGAAGACCCTCGGCTGGGGTCCCCACCGGTACAGAACGGCAGACCCTCGGCTGGGGTCCCCACCGGTACAGACCGAAGACCCTCGGCTGGGGTCCCCACCGGTACAGACCGAAGACCCTCGGCTGGGGTCCCCACCGGTACAGAACGGCAGACACTCGGCTGGGGTCCCCACCGGTACAGACCGAAGACCCTCGGCTGGGGTCCCCACCGGTACAGAACGGCAGACTCTCGGCTGGGGTCCCCACCGGTACATAACGGCAGACCCTCGGCTGGGGTCCCCACCGGTACAGACCGAAGACCCTCGGCTGGGGTCCCCACCGGTACAGACGGCAGACCCTCGGCTGGGGTCCCCACCGGTACAGACCGAAGACCCTCGGCTGGGGTCCCCACCGGTACAGAACGGCAGACACTCGGCTGTGGTCCCCACCGGTACAGACCGAAGACCCTCGGCTGGGGTCCCCACCGGTACAGAACGGCAGACTCTCGGCTGGGGTCCCCACCGGTACAGACCGAAGACCCTCGGCTGTGGTCCCCACCGGTACAGACCGAAGACCCTCGGCTGGGGTCCCCACCGGTACAGAACGGCAGACTCTCGGCTGGGGTCCCCACCGGTACAGACCGAAGACCCTCGGCTGGGGTCCCCACCGGTACAGAACGGCAGACTCTCGGCTGGGGTCCCCACCGGTACATAACGGCAGACCCTCGGCTGGGGTCCCCACCGGTACAGACCGAAGACCCTCGGCTGGGGTCCCCACCGGTACATAACGGCAGACTCTCGGCTGGGGTCCCCACCGGTACAGACCGAAGACCCTCGGCTGTGGTCCCCACCGGTACAGAACGGCAGACTCTCGGCTGGGGTCCCCACCGGTACAGACCGAAGACCCTCGGCTGGGGTCCCCACCGGTACAGAACGGCAGACACTCGGCTGTGGTCCCCACCGGTACAGACCGAAGACCCTCGGCTGGGGTCCCCACCGGTACAGACCGAAGACCCTCGGCTGGAATCCCCACCGGTACAGAACGGCAGACACTCGGCTGTGGTCCCCACCGGTACAGACCGAAGACCCTCGGCTGGGGTCCCCACCGGTACAGACCGAAGACCCTCGGCTGGAATCCCCACCGGTACAGACCGGCAGACCCTCGGCTGGGGTCCCCACCGGTAAAGACCGAAGACCCTCGGCTGGTAGTCGCCGTTGGTTCGGACGGGGAGACCTTCGGGTTGGTGGTCGCCACCGGTACAGACCAGGAGACCCTCGGGTTGGTGGGGAATAGTGGCTTTCAAGAGCCCCCACCCCAGACCCGGGCAAGGTGGAGTTGCCGGTCGGCATACTAGGATTATGATGGCATATCACCTCGTTGCTTGGCCGGTAGCGCACTGCCCTAGGGCTGTTAAAGAGAACGGATACGGCCAGCACTAGTATCCGCGGGTTTTCGGCTCAGGCGATCAGAGTAACGGCTATGAGTATATTCCATCAAGCCTCCAAGCATGCAGTGTCGATTCTGACCTCTGACGGACTCCGATCAGTTGCCGCAGGGCAGACCGCCTCAAGGGTCACGGCTGCCACGCAGGGGCAGGCTGTCGTCCGTGGTAAGAAGGCAGCTCTTCCTCGCCGTACTCCAATAAAAAGCATCCACCCAATACTGCTTGAGTGGACTCACACCTGACACTGACGATTCCAGAGGTTGCACATGCAACGTTGTGATGCAATTCGTCGTTATTTTGTATTCTGCATGCTGGTTTTGGAATGATTTCTTTTTATTTCCGCTTAGAAGTGCTCTCTTTCTTCTCTTGACCTCGACGTGTGCGTTTGCTCGATGTGCTGCGTTTCTACGGCGTTGATGTGATTGTCAATGTTCAGATCTAATATATGGCTAAATGTATCGGTCATGTTTCCCAAGACGGCTGCTTGCAATTGCTTTGGAACACATCTGAGGGTCATTTTGTTCGGCCGCTGCAGGCACGGTTTACAGATATCAATTGGAGGCATTCATTTTTCTTTTCGCTCCTGCAATCATGGCTGATCATGAAATTTGTACCCACTGGCTACCCTTGGCAACATGTAGAAATGTTGTGGCACTAAGATTGATCTTTTTGGCACAAGGTTAGGATCCAGTCTAGAATCTCAACATCAAATGGCCTAGATCCGAGGATCTAATTTTTTGTCATCCTTCATTATATGTATGTACATGTTAATGCGCAAATATATATATACATATATATATATATAGAGAGAGAGAGAGAGAGAGAGAGAGAGAGAGAGAGAGAGAGAGAGAGAGAGAGAGAGAGAGAGAGAGAGAGAGAGAGAGAGAGAGAGAGAGAGAGAGAGAGAGAGAGAGAGAGAGAGAGAGAGAGAGAGAGGAGGGAGAGAGAGAGAGAGAGAAGAGAGAAAGGGAAGAGGGACGATGGAGAGAGAGAGAGAGAGAGAGAGAGAGAGAGAGAGAGAGAGAGAGAGGGAGAGAGAGAGAGACAGATGACAATTAGGCGCAGGCTAACAATATTCATATTAATTCCGCACACAGTTTCAGAACAGCATGACACTTTAGTAAGTGCATTCACCTTGCGCCATGTGTTAGCCGCACTCGATGGTAAAAGAAACCATGGCAAGCTGAAAATCGAATGTTAATCGAATCTGTCCACAGAATCCTACAGAAGGGGAAAACATAGCGGATAAGCTAGCCCATGACAAAACAAGAAGGATAATGCACGGAAATTGAAGCCATGCACAACTTTGTGGAAAAAGTTGTTGCGTGTGTCGTGTCATGTGTCAAGAAGTTGAAGCGCGTGAGAAGAAAGCAAGAACACCTGCTATAGGCTGCATAACTTTTAATGTAGTGCATGGCGTGTCCTGCAACATATGTGATAATGTTTGTTATGTGGGAGAAACAAGGGACAAATTACATGCCATGGTCCAAAATCACTTGCCGTTCATTTGGTGCGGAAGAGGAGAGCTTCCTGTGAATAAACGCTTCAACAGATCGGACCATGAGACGGAACATTTCAGCGTGATTGAGCTAGAAAGTGTTTGGAAGGAAAATGCGCCTAAAAGACGGCAACGGAAAACAAATGGATCATGATAATGGTAACAGAATCCAACGTAGGGGCCTTAATCAGAGAAAAGATGATTTAGATGATATGGTGGAAGCGTACATTTATGCGCTGTGTCGGGGACGATTTGTCGCGATCGCCTTGGCAATCTTATCACGGTTATGTCGTAAATTTTCGCTTGAACGCTGTCCTCCTTGCACAAATGCATCCGTCCTCCCAGCGTAATGGAGAAGATCGTGCACTCTTAGAATCGCCTAGGTTCCGGGATCTCTTAATTACATGCCGACGCTCTCTGATGCAATATTTTCGTGGTTTCTAGAGAAGGTGTCAATACATTTGGACCCTTTATTATCGCACTCAAATGAAATTCGTTGCGGTGACCAGTTGCGCAGTACAAGGTTTTTCACCACTACCTCCGAAGCATTTGCATCCTGCAGAACCTGCAACTAAATTCACCTGATCTGCTACAATACACGGTACAGTATCATGCCTGCCACTAACGACTCCTCCAATTAACTGGAATTTCCAGTCTGCTACTTCTAACCTGTTTGAATGATAAGCCCTCGTCAGTCCTTATCCAATGCCATCGCCTATTATGTGTGCGCCCTATGACGGCCAGCAATTTTGATTAGAGTACACTCTACATAGATTGGGTCACATTCCTCGTAGAGTATTTAGCATGTCTATCTTCGCTGTGACATGAGAACCGGTTGAAAAGTTAATAGGACTGTATGTTTGTCATGTCCTTCGAGAATCGCAACGGCATTTCCGCAGGGGCCGCAATTACCATATGTAGTGAATATTTCAATCGGTGCTGAGAAATTTGAAGGCACGCCTGTTCAAAAGCGAACAACACCTGAAGCCAAACAAGACACACCGTCAAACACCATGAATCTTAAACGACGAAGCAGTAGCCATGCATTCAACAGCCAGCTGTATGGTGGACGGTGGTGCGTAAGGGGACCGATGATATTGGTCAGTCCATGTGATTCCATGAAGTTTGTACCATATCAAATAGCGCATTTATTATCATGCTCGGAGCTGTTTGGCACATTCATATCAATATTAATACGCACATCAATATTACCCTGTACCGATGTATATTTTCCAGTTTTTCGTTTCGTACAAGCTGTACCTGCCTTTGCACTTGACTGCATGATATATGCTAGCAATACTCCTCTCACTGGTATGTACTTCGCTGTTTCTTTAAATGGGGGAAATATTTCATCTTTTTAAAACTTATTTCTTAACTTATGTGGCATTTTTAACATATTTCATCCAGGGAGATACCACTGGAAGTCCAACCTTCCAGTGCATCATGGGAAGCAGTATGTGCATATGCATATGACGTATGTTATGTATATATATATATATATATATATATATATATATATATAGAAATATAGTTATATTCGTTTATTGACGTTTCGGATACAAACATTCATCCATTTTCAAATGCATCCCTCTGCACAATGCAAATAAACACACACAAGTGCACTTTAAAAAATAAATTGAGCACAGGTTTCACAGGAGCTATTCTTGCAACATCAACTCACATTTTTTCAATTCCTGAAGGGCCACTCACATAAGCAAGTACATTCTCATCTGAACAATTTACAGCAACCGTGAAGCATTAGATTCCCGCATTTACATCGAAACATGTTTGCACTCCCCCCCACTCACCCAAGGCATATATATATATATATATATATATATATATATATATATATATATATATATATATATATATATATATATATATATATATATATATATATATATATATATGTATGTATGTATATCACAGAGCGCATGGTTTGCGGGAAAACATCATCTGAAATGGGTCGAGGGTGTTGGCAACACATGACCAAGAAAAAGCCACCAGTGGGACGATGTGGTCTGAGTGTCTAAAAATGCACATCACATTCATCTGCACACAATGATCGCAGTAAAGCTAGTGGAAGCCGCAATTGCAGCATGCACAAAGTAAAATGGCTATGTCATAGCTTGATGACAGAGCCATTTTACTTTGCCACCACTGTCACCAGGTCTAAGACCTGGCCTGTGCCACCGGTGATTACCAGTTTAGTGCAGTTGTAGTCTAGGTAGGGGTAAATAACATAGGTCCTGCTAGGAGTGAGGAGCTACTGCAGGACTACAGGGCCCTTCTGGCCACCCTGAAGCCTAGCAATAGCCGAGACATTGTAACTGCTATTTTGCTTGGGGCTGGAATCTCCCCTGTGTGGAGCTCTAGGACACTGGCAGCCAATCCCAGGGTAAGCGAGCTTTGCCACGAGTTAAGTTTGACCTTTGTTGACGAGCGGTGCAGGTTTTATGGCTCACGGGACCTCTATTTGAGGGATGGTCCGAGAGTGTCACCCCCTTCTCCGAGAAGGGGGTGCATGTGTTAAGCACGGTATATGAACATGTCCTTGAGGGTAATTAGGTGGGGAGGGATGAAGTTGCATTGCCATCTCATGAATACGTCAATAGTGACAGCCAATGCAATAGAACCCCAAAGTCAGCAAATAGAGAAAGCAGTAGTTCAAGGGGACAGGGTGGTAGCTCATCCAGTGATGAAAAAGCTACTCAACATGAAAAAGCCAAAGCTGGTTATGGAACATATGCTAAGTGCATGATACTTAACCCGCGCCGTCTTTCCGGTCAAATCTTCACACCCCGTCTCGGGGGGGGAGGCGGTTGAAGTTCCCATCTAAAATATAAGCTAAGCATTGCACGAAAACGAAAGAGGTGTCATCGGAAAGCGCTCGACGAGTAAGGTCCGTGTCAACCCTTCAAAACAATTTTTCCCCCAAAAGTGACGTCACCAGGGGGGCTAGATTTTTACGACTTTTCACGACTTACATTATGTTTTTGACTCTGAGGAGTTCATTTTGGGGGATATATGAAGAAGAAAAAAAATATTTGGAATGAGAAAAGGACAGCGCACCCGATCAGGGCTATAATTTGTTTGACCACCCCCCAAAAAAAATATTTGTTCGAAATTAAAAAATATTGAGTTAAGTTTTCTTAAATTTTCGGTGTCCAATGAGTAGAGCAGACTAAGAAACGTTGTTGGAAGTTAACTTGCACTAATACAAAATGCTTGCTTTAGCCAGAATCCTGTATTTGAACAGCAATTGGGCAAATACGCAAGATTTATATGTAGTCAAAAACGAAATAAAATGAAAAATTCCACTCGTACGTTTTGTTGGATCCGTAAAGATGAGCAAACGCTGAAAGTTTCATTAAAATATCTGTATTCGTTAAATCGTGACGACTGGTTGAACTATTTTGGAGGTGACCTCACTTGACCTTGACTAACTCGTTGACCCTAAATGACTTGACCTAAAAAAATTTCATCAGAATGTCAAATTGATGTGGGAAAAGGTATGTCAAGTTTGGGCGCGCTGCCGCGCGCTGTTCGTCCGCTATCCGCGAAAAACCTGAGGGGGCGGGTGAAGACCCCCCGAGACGGGACGGGTTAAGGCTCAGAGTATTCGATCCAAATTTGATTCGAATCCAGATTGTGTTTGCTTTACTGAGGCATGGTCAGTGATGGGTATTTTGGGGATAACTTGCAGGACTATGAGATCCATGGATATGATATGTTTTCGTCCAATAGGGGTCCAGCAGTGAAAAGGGATACCGCAATGCTTTATGTGAATAGCATCTTCAGTTCTCAAAAAGTAGCAGATGGGGAAAAATGTGCCTGTGGAGTCCATATCGCTTGTTATCGCTTTGGGAAAAGGCAACAGGAACAAACTGAGTATAGGAGCTTTGTGCCGAACCGTAATCCTGCCACATTATCAGCAACTGGAGCTCGATAAGGTTATTGGCGAGGAAATCAGTAGAAACTTTCAGAGGAAATGCCTTATTCTTGGTGACTGTAATCTAAAAGGATATGAAAATGTGATGTTGACTCCCCATCATGCAGAATGTTCAGGAAATGCATTGAAGAGGAACTGTTCTCACACTGGTTTGTTACAGAACCTACTAGGAGGGGCTCATTCTTGGACCTAGTCTTCTTTGGTTTAAGTGACTTAGTTCAAGACTTAATTGTAAGAGAAATTCTGGGAAGAAGTGACCATAATATAGTTAGATTCAAAGCACATGCAGTAGGAACCATCAAAGATAATTTGGTAAAGGTTCCTAATTTCAACAGGGCAGAATTTGACTTCATGAGAGCGGATTTAAGTGCCATAAGATGGAAGAAAAATTATCGAATGTAAATGCTTGTGAAATGTGGGAAAAGTTCAAATCTTACTTCAAGGAAACTCAGATTGGACATGTCCCCCAAAAGCAACGGCGCAAAAGAGGGGTAGGAAAGCCAGCATGGCTTACGCCAGATTTGATAAAAGCAATTAACGCTAAGAATGCTGCATTTACAGTGATTAAGAAAGTTTCAAATATTGTAAATCTAAGGTCGTATCAAAAAGTTTAGAGACTGTGAAGCAGAAAACCAGACCAGCAAAGCGAGCAAAAGAATTGGATTTGGCTAGAAACTGTGCTGGGGACAGGAAAAAGTTCTTTAGTTTCTACAAGCTGAGTAAAGTTTCTAGCACATTTGGTTCACTGGAAGTAAATGGGACTATAATGGGTGAGGATAGTGAGATGGTTTTAAGCTGAGCAAGCAGTTTAGATCATTGCTTACATTGGAAGATAAAACCAATCTGCCGACCGTACACCATAGTTCAGCGACATGTGATCGGATAAATAATGTTGATTTCATTGTCAGTGATGTTTTCAATCACATCAGGAAAATACAACCAAGCAAGGCAGCAGGACCTGATTAAAGTTTTGCTAGGGTATTGCGAGAAGCTGAAAGGGAACTGGCATTTCCACTTACCTATTATAATGTTTTGTAGATCAGTTTCACAAAATACAATTTCAACATATTAGGAAGGGGCAAATGTAGTTCCTATTTTCAAGAAAGGAGAAGGAGGGAAAATTGAAAACCATAGGTCAGTAAGCCTCACATCCCTAGTCTGCAAGGTACTGGAATCATTTATCAAGGATGGAATAGTTAGTTATCTGGAAGGAAACATTGATTCAAGATACTCAACATGGGTTTAGAAAGGGGCGATTATGTCTGACAAATCTCTCGCGACTTTTTGAATTTCGCTGCAGAGAAATTTGATCAGGGTAATCAGGTTGATGTAGGATATCTTGACTTTGGTAAGGCCTTTGCCAAGGTACCCCATATACGGTCAAAGATGCAACTTCAGGTCCATGGCATTACAGGTAGCATCCTCAAATGGATGGAGTTGTGGCTTTCAGATAGACAGCAGAGAGTGATGCTAAATGGTACAAAGTCATCATGGCAAAATATTCTTAGTATAGTCTCCCGGGGGTCAGTACTGGGGCCACTACTGTTCATTATATTCGCAAATAACATTGGAAGTTGCCTAAACAGTAAAGTTTTGAAATTTGCGGATGATTTGAATGTCTTTAGGGCAATAATTAAGACGAACTTGTGAAGTGGTCCGAAAAAGGCAAATTAAATTTTGTTTGATAGGTCCAAAATTATGCATGTAGGTAGGCATCGTATGAAGGCTCCATGCTTGACGGATGGCCAAATACTATCGGGGACTCAGCAAGAAAAAGACTTAGGGGCTATTCTGAACACAAAATTGGGGCATCAGGACAGACCAAGAAGCCAGGAAGAAGGCACTGAGAATGTTTGGGGCAGCAAATAAGAATGTATCATCCAGCTGTGAGGAAGTAATCAGCAAACTTTACTATGCATATGCTAGGCCACATTTGAAATACTGTGTCCAAGCCTCATCTCCTAGTAATGAAGAAGATGGCTGGCTTTTAGATAGAGTATAAAGGAGGGCCACGAAAATGGTTAATGGCATGAGCAACCTGGCATATTAGGAAAGATTCACGAAATTAAACATGTTTTCACTTAAATATAGAAGGTTGAGATGAGATCTCATCGGGGTCTTTCCGTTCATGGTCAGGAGAAGGGATATCTTAGGGAAATGTTTGAATTTAACAGAAATGATTCAATTAGAGGTCATCAATTCAAAATTAGAGTTAACCATAACAGGACAAGGCTAAGGCAGTGCTTCTTCATCAACAGGGTTATAGCACCCTGGAACTATCTGCCGGAAACAATTGTCAGTAGCAGCACATTGAACATCTTTAATAACAACATAGGCATCATTATAAGAATATAGGGCTTGCGTTTCAGTATTCCAGGGAGGGCTGATCGATGGATTTCATGGGGAACTGGTTGAGCGTCCAGAGTGTAGCCTAGAAGGACCCCTATGGTTCATAGTTGCACTGATCTTTTATGTCTGTATGCCTTTATGGTGACCTGACATAACCTGATTGTTTTTACCAAAATATCTGCAAGTGATGCGACGCGAAGCATGCTAAGCGGCGGCATATTGACACACGCCGTTTGCTGATGGATGGTCACCAGAAAATCGCTTCGCGAAGGCATTCATCCCTTGCATGGCCGGATCAGCACATACATGCTAATTAACTACCTCTACACAGACACTGAGCCGAAGGAACGACCCACCTTCGTCTACTGACAGAACCATCCTTGATCATTTACTACCCTCTTACAGTCGCTTATGGGCGGCACCCACTTCAAAGACTACTCTATTGCCACCATGACTCATTCTTCATCCGCCCGAGCCCTACAAACCACACACGTGCAGCCAGGTCAGCGGAAATATTTTACGCTGTCTCCTGAGAAAGCCGAGTGTTTTTTTTCGCCGCCACTGTCGGAATGAACAACGCCAAGCCAGGTCGTACGTCCACGATGACGTGACCCGGAGCGAGATCACTCGGAGAGAGGTCACGCCTCCAAAGCGCAATCACGCACCCGTTCCATGGGAATGCGCGACGCACGCCATTGTCTTCGGGAGTGGAGTGGCACCATACACTAGAGGTGGCAAATTCAAGGGCCGACAACTCGGTCAAGAAGCTCAGTCAGGGCCGGCGCACTTTTTGACTGGTCTTTGGGATATAGCCGGTCTTTCAATCGGTTTCTCAGTTCACTGTGCTTTTTTAAAATGAAAATCAACATAAACTTAAAACGCAACCTAACGATGATGCTAGTCACGCAACTTGTGAGGCACACTTCAACGTTCCAGGTAGATATTATCGTATGCACGTAGCAATTTGATGATCAACCCTTGAAGATTGCTAAGATCTCTAGAATGTGAATTGCTAACAACAGATAATCAATGATATTGCTTGCGAAGTCAAGCGTGTCCATTACATGCAGCTTTGAAAAGTGGAACATGCAACAACAATAAAGCCCAAAGAATGCTAGTTCCTAGTATAAAGACGCGAGGATTGAATCGCTAATGTGTGTATTGGCAGCAAAATGGCCTTGGAACAGCGGCGTGTATCGAAAACGTAATGACAAGAAAACTCTCACGACCGTCGTCAATTCCTTTTAATGAGTGCTATAACCATTCATGGATTGCGTAAAAACTTGCGTACCTGAAAATCTGGCAGTAATCTTCGATCGTTCTCCTGTTTTTTCTTTTTCTCGCCAACTGAACGCAGTAGGCACATAGTGCAAGTGCACAGAGCAGAGTGGATCCCGGTTTACCGCTGTGAGGGCCAATCACGTGGCGGGCGCGTGCGACGCCATGTCGTGCCGCCACGTGACGGTCCGGTCCGGCTGCAGTTCTGGCGCGCGGGCGGCGCGCCGCCACAATGCTGGCGTGCGGACGGCGTAATTGCGCCGATGCGGACTCCGCGGCCGACCTGTCGCGGAGCGCCGCCATTGTCCGCCGCCTGCATGGGGCGGCTACGCGTGACGGAGAGAGGCGTGTCGGCACCGTGTCCGCCCGGTCCCCGGAGGCGCGCGCGCGCGCGACAGCTTCTGTTGCGGCCGACCGGCCAGCCGCTACACGCACAACCCGGCTGTTTGTCGCGTCGTGTTTATTTGCCGACGGCGGGGCCGCCCTCTGGAGGCGAGGCGGCGCGCCGGTGGCGCGTCTGTTTTTAGCGCCGTGTGTGAAGATAGCCGTCGAGCAGCAGACGGATGTTGCGGCGGGTCATCGGTCGTGTGTGGTGTGCCCCGCACAGATCCGTCCCGTCGACCGCTGACCACTGCCGGTGAGGAGTGTGACGAACAGTGCACCGCTGACTAAAAGCTACATATTGGGATGAAAATGAGTCAGATGGTCAGATAAAAACAGCATCAGCGCATTGGTGGACACCGGAATGTCAACGGGCAATTGCTGCCCGGCGCCGCACCCATACACGGTACACAAGATGAGGGTGTGAAACAAACTATCCAGTACACAGACAAGCCAAAAGCACTGCCGGTACATAATTCAAACAGCGAGCAAAACACAACCAAATTGGTAGACCCCTACCGACAGAACCTGATAAAGCGCTTCAAGCTGCAACGCCCGCCATCAGGCTACTTCCACCAGCTGACGGAGAGAGGACACCACATTACTGACCCACAACAAGTGGTAGACCACTTCAATCTGCACTGCGTCAGCGTCGCAGGCAACAACAGCCACGATGCCACCATAGTCAGTGGTCTGGATGCCATCGTCGCCAATACAGATTTCAACTCGAAACCACAACAAAACTACTCTGAAACATTGACTTTGCACGGATTGAACCTTCCCGTCAACAAGTGTGGAAACAAGTCGGTTGGGCTGGATGACATCCATTTCCAGTTGTTCAACATCTCAGGAAAAATTATATAACGCACTTACTGGCGGCCATCAACGATTTGTACCTTCCTACGTGAAACTCTTCCTGTTACGTGACGGGACAATTTCACTCAAAAAGAGAGTGGAAAGGGGCTTATCTTACTTCCCTGCTGCGCTAATAAGCTGGTCGAGCGAATGGTCCAAACACTCTTATGACATTCGCTGAAACATCCATCACAATTCCATCTGCTCGAGGAATTCAATGCAGAGCTGCGCTGAATTCGTTAAAAGCACTGCTGCTCTTCCATCGTCAAAAAACAGCCAAAGATAAACTCATCCGGCTACTGCATGACATTCAGGGTGGTCTACACAACAAACACACATCAATAGCTGCACACTTAGACGTAACTGCCGCATTAGACCGAGTACACAAGTCCGCGCTGATTAGCTCAACAAGCCAAGCCTACGGATACGCGGACACATGGCACACTACACTATCAACTTCATCAGATGTAGCACCGACACAGCACTTCAATATCCATTTTTCGCGAACGACATAATCATTTTAACAACAGCGCAGTGCTTCCTAAAAGCCGAGACAAGCATTCAAACAGCGCTAGACCACATAGCAAAGTGGTGCAAAGCTTCGGCTACACCATGTCAGTATAAAAATTGTCCAGCCATAAGAGCAGCCTCCGCCTCACCCCCACCACACTATTTCGCGTCGACGGCTACACCATCGAACAAGGGAAAACTTGAAATGCTTAGGAGAATTTGAAGAACGGTAGCTTTGGATCAGAACTGTAGCCTTGACGCAAGTATCACTAACATCTCGAATAAATGTGCAAAGCGCATCAACCTACTCCGTGCATTAGCAGCCACAGACTGGGGCGGAGACGGAAAACACTACTGCGACTCCGTATGCTATACGGTAACACCATCCATACCAAAATACAAGAACACCATCTTTGCTACCATTTTGCCGATACTGCGCACTAAATTGGAAATAATTAAAAACAGCTGCATCAGAGCAACGACAGGAGCCCTCAGCAACACATCCATAGCCAGTCTTCTAGTGGACTCAGATATGCCTAATCCCGCTTCAGTAAGACACGACAGCTGTGCTACTACCATATCAAATTAAAGTGCATTGAAAACCACCCGGTACAGCGAGGCATTCGGCATGACAGATACAACAGGAGCCGGTTTGGACGCAATCTTCCTCCATTGATTGTACAAATTTCGACTCCTCTTTCATATCTAAAACTCACTATGCCAGCTACTACAGCTCGATCGCTCGACCACCCACTAGGCCATTCTGGACCTACAGTCAACCAAAGGTCGAATACTCGCTCTCGGGAAAGAAATTCACTATCACGCTGGCCGAAATTCTTGATATTTTCATCGAATACGCGAATCTCAACCAACACAAAACACTCGTATTCACGGATGTGTAAACATACGGGGTCAAAACAGACATGGGCATCACCGAACCATCCCTTAGGCTCTCCAAACTTCCACCGGATAACTTTTCCACGTACGCCGCTGAAGCTATTACCATGGTCCTCGGTACTTTAGTGGTTAAACTGAGCATTTAGAATGCGAGAGTTAAGGGGTTCGATTCCCCGCGGTGCCCGCCTTTACTGCCTGGGTGAGAGACAGGCGACGCCATATGGCCTCCGCTGCTGAGTGCATCGCTAAACCACAACGAACGAACGAAGCAGTGGTCATACTGGTCGCTATCTATATACAGCGAGCGCAAAATGAGAAACGTAGTAATTTGTTCGGACTCCAAATCAGTCCTTCAGCCTGTCAGCAACACTCACGGCTGCCCACATACAGGTATCGATCAAATCCAACAAGCCGTGGCTCGCAACGTAAACATTTCCTTCCTCTGGATTTATGGCCACACCAACATTCCAGGGAACGAGGAAGCAAATGAGCCGGCAAAGCAATCCTTAATTAATATCGACCACATATCCCAACATGGAATAATTGGTATACATCGCAAGGCACAAAGCCGCATATGCAAATATCATCAGAGCACACGGACACAACACAGCTCCTCACCTCACTGCTCCAACCACACCTGCGACATCACACCAACGCTAGGTACATGAAACACATCAAGTCAATTACGCCGCCAAACGGAAGTCATCATCACTAGACTTAAGCTTGTTGCACAAAACTTATACAGCCTCGACTAGAGGATGACCATTTCGCAACACCTCGCTCCCACACCTGAATTAACACCACATTAAGCATAGACCACAAACTGCCAGATTGTAGTGGCTTTGATGCTCAAAGGCAGACACGTATCGCCTTCTGCCAAAAGGGGTATCAACCTCTCGCTGTCATCGCTTCTGGGTGTCCAAAACCAAGAACTCCTCCAATCGCTATTTGGCTATATGTAGGCTACCAAGCCAGCAGGAGCACTATAGACACCACCACATCACTCTCTCCAACACGCACTGCACGCCCTCGCAACCACTCTTAACAGTCACGAAAATAGCCATACACCAATGGCATTGGACGTACATGAATCCATTCGTTTCACCACTCGAAATAAATTGCTACCTAGCAGTGCCATCTGACGTAGATGAGCTGACATGCTTCGCAAATTAGCATAGCGTTCAACGATTACTCAGAGGTATGTACTATCCAGTGTAGATGAGCCGATTTGTTTTATAATTCACAATGTAGATCGGTTACTCTAAGGTACATACAAGTGGACACAGATGAGCCGAGTTACAAAACACCGCCTTAACCCCATACACATCATGAACTGATGCTACTAACTACTGGTAACAACACGGCCGGCGTGCACACACACACGGACAGTCGGCTAACAACATACACGGCCTGCGTGCACACACACACGGACAGTCGGCTAACAGCATACACGGCCGGCGTGCACACACACACGGACAGTCGGCTAACAGCATACACGGCCGGCGTGCACACACACACGGACAGTCGGCTAACAGCATACACGGCCGGCGTGCACACACACACGGACAGTCGGCTAACAACATACACGGCCGGCGTGCACACACACACGGACAGTCGGCTAACAACATACACGGCCGGCCTGCACACACACACGGACAGTCGGCTAACAACATACACGGCCGGCGTGCACACACACACGGACAGTCGGCTAACAACATACACGGCCGGCGTGCACACACACACGGACAGTCGGCTAACAACATACACGGCCTGCGTGCACACACACACGGACAGTCGGCTAACAACATACACGGCCTGCGTGCACACACACACGGACAGTCGGCTAACAACATACACGGCCGGCGTGCACACACACACACGGACAGTCGGCTAACAACATACACGGCCGGCCCGCACACACACACACGGACAGTCGGCTAACAACATACACGGCCTGTGTGCACACACACACGGACAGTCGGCTAACAACATACACGGCCTGCGTGCACACACACGGACAGTCGGCTAACAACATACACGGCCGGCGTGCACACACACACACGGACAGTCGGCTAACAACATACACGGCCGGCGTGCACACACACACACGGACAGTCGGCTAACAACATACACGGCCGGCGTGAGAGGCGGTGCAGACAATTACCTCTTTACCCACACGGCAAAGATCCCTCGGTGGTCTTCGACAACAGTAGGCTAATGCCGGCACTCTTGCTGAATCAACTTCCTGTCACCCCCCCCCCCCCTATCTCACTCCAACTACAAATTGTCTTGCGGATGAGTAAAGCAAATTAATGTTTAAGCATCTGAGAAATGCCACGGCCCACCTCCCGTCTCCAGCACCTTACCACCACATCACCACACACCACAGCGCAAGACTCTTTCATCGTAGACGTGCACTTGCGCTGGACTTGTTTGCAGAACCCATTGGCTTTAAAGGCGCGAATGCTCTGAATGATCCGGCACGCGTTTAAATACCATCCCTCCCCCTCCCTTCTCCCACAGCCAGATGGTAATCGTCGTGGATGCATGAAAGCTCACAGTTCGCATCTTCACCATGTTCAGGAGCATTGATGCAGCACTTTTGCAAAATCCTAACTTGTCTGCTTGACAGGTAATGCTAGCGTCTCCAAATATTTTCATATATCCTTATGTTGGCTGTGCACTCATGTTAACTTTGTTAGTATTCACGGTAAGCTACCAAAGTCATATTTACCGCGAACTGCTCAAGCTCAGACGGAGGCATGCTAGCCAATATACCGCCAAGAGTCGTGATATGGTACACGGCTGGGCCTGGTTTTGCCGGTCATGACCTTGATAGATTGAACTCGGCCAGGCCATTAGGAAATGAATGCTTTCGTGCGTTGCTTTTGAATCAGCGAATATGAATTCCATTGATTATTACCCAGCTAGCACTCATTCAGAGCAATTTGCACCGCCAAAAATTATTAAGATGATGATAACCAAATACTGTGTAAAATTCGTGGTGATAACCTGGACTAGGCCCAGTGCAAAGGCGAAGGAAACGTGGCCAAGGAACTCAAATGTCAATTGTCGTAAGTGCAAAGATGCGGCAAACGCGAGCAGTGGAAAACAGCACCGGCGGAAAATATGAAGAGGGGGAGTGATTTTTAGAGACTTGTCGGACCATCCAGGTCATTTGGGTCATCAAGGTCATTACCGTGCGGTCAGTTGTTCACAACGCCTATCACGCTGGCTGCCGCGTAGTAGTTGTAAGGTGAAAATAAGGCCCTTGTGCACGGAGAAGATGAGGGCATGGTGTGTTAGAAGAACCTGAAGAAAATGTCACCTGTGAATTTTGCGAAATGGTACCTCTAACATGTGGAAGCTGCAGTTACTTGGATAAAATGAGCGTAAAGGCATTGCAAATTCTATATGTTCTTCATAAGATGCTGCATCGGTTGCACAATACCTTCACTATATTTGCTCAACGGAAAACCATTGTATGCACTGGTTCAATACATATATCTGTATCTATCGGCATATTTGTGGACACAAACACACACATGCACACACACACACACACACACACACACACACACACACACACACACACACACACACACACACACACACACATACACACATACACACACACACACACACACACACGCATACATATATATATATATATATCGCTCTCGTCTGAACGACAACATATTCTGAAATATACGTGTCGATGATACCGAAGGCAGTGCCTGCAAAAACAAGCAATAGTTAACATTATTTTTTCTCCGTCCATTTTACTCTCTCTCCTTTTTTCTCTCTTGCGTGGACACGCATGCGAAAAATCAGTGTTTTGTCCGAAACGTTTGATGCACTTATGAATGACAATTAAAAAAAATGTGAAGGCAGCTGACGAAACCTCAGCAATTCCGGCCTGAACAAGAGGCTGGCCAGCAAACTGGCCGCCAGAGAGTGACGTGACGCGAACAGTTCTTCAACTGGTGAGAAGAAGGAACAGTGACAATGGGTGAATCATTGGTCGATATACGAACGATGTCGTCGTGGATACGAGGTGTACAAATCCCAAGTCCAGCCGTTCCTTCCATCCATAGCAGCAATGCAGGTGCGACAAACGCTGGCAAACCAGCCGACCGACGGACACAATGCAGCTTTCCGAACGCTTCGGTGTCCAAGGACAGACCTTGACAATGGATAGGTTCAGGTGAGATCCCCAGCTATTAAATGCTTTGAAGTGGCCTCCTCGCTGTTCATAGACCCACAGTAACCTCACTGAATCAGCGGTAATTGTTACAGATTGGTATCCTGCGGCGCCAAATGGCACCTTACTGAGGCACCGGTATACACTGTTGGTGCCTACCGTCGACCACAGGATACCTCCGTGCACCGAGCAATTGCCCACCGGCTGTAGGTCGGGTCTTTCCTGCTGAAGAAGAGCGGCCCCGAGCGGCCCAACTGCAGGCGACACGGCCGGCGCCGCGTCCGCCGCCGAGCCTAAATAAACGCCCGCCGACGTTAAAGACTGCCGACTGCAGAGGCATCCGTCAGGCGTCAGGGGGGGCGGCAGGCGGGGCGGCAGGCGGGGCGGCAGGCAGGGCGGCAGGTGGGGCGGCAGGCGGGGCGGCAGGCGGGGCGGCAGGCGGGGCGGGCTCGGTGCCCGACTGTCGGCTGGCGCCGCCGTCTGCGTCACGGCCAAACCGGCAGTCGGTGATTTGCGACCCATTTCGATCACAACAGAGCAGCCGGCGCCGGCGAGACACCGAGCCCGGACGGCGGCCGACCGCCGTGGTGGTGACGCGTGGCCGACCGCCGTGGTGGTGACGCGCGGCCGACCGCCGTGGTGGTGACGCGTGGCCGACCGCCGTGGTGGTGACGCGTGGCCGACCGCCGTGGTGGTGACGCGTGGCCGACCGCCATTGTGGTGACGCGCGGCCGGGCGCCCAGCGAGCACGGCTCGTGACGTACAGCATCCGAACAGCGTCGACGTCGGTATGGAGCTGGACGTGGGAACGTGCCGTCGTCCGTTTGATGTGATGATGTTGTTTCACAGCATTGCGTCGTCGTCATCGTAGTGCACGTCCCACTATCACCTGTAATGGTCATCACAGGTGAGATGACCATCACCATCACCTGTGACTTACGCTGCTCCGTGGCGGCCAATTGCCGACAGCACAATTGGGGTGCAAGTGACGGCCCTCGTGGCTGAAGGGGTGACGAGCGGCGCGTCACGAGTCGGCGAGCCGCGGCATTGCTTCCACGCAATGAGCTGGCGCACTTGTCGCGGCTGCGCATAGATTCCGACGACGACTGAGACCGCAGTCCGCGATGTATTTGTTAATCAGTCAAGGTCGTCGTCGCTGAGCGAACACAGAAGCAGGCATTTGTCTTTTGACGCCGTTTTTACGCAGCGCGGCATGACAGCAGGCTGACAAACAGCCACCAGACGACGGTCTGTACACAGCGTGTGCAGGAACACGCCTCCCGACCGCACGGTGGACCGGCGGACGCGTTAATGAGGCACTTCTCATGCGGCTCGTCTTCCTCGCCGCACGCACCGGCAGTCATGGAAACCCGGCGGTGTTCTTCCCAGCCTCTCTGACAACACAACGCTCCATTCACCGGTCGATCGCTGCCGTGACGGCGGCCGCGCCAAGCCGCTCCGAGCTGGGACAGTTTTTGTCCGGCGCGCGCAGGTCCTGGGACTGACCCGGTCCGACGATCGCGATACGCCCGACACCTTCCAATTAGTCGGTCCGGCCGAGAGTAAAAGCGTGTGAACGGTCGGTGGCCTTTGCCGGCCGGCGCCGTCCCATTGTCTGACCGGCCGGCCCGGTACGGTCTGCTCCGTCGAAGGCAGGTCCTGATCAGACCACCTCCGACGATGGCGGATTCGGATCGGACCGACTCCGACAATGGCAGATCCGGATTGGTGCGGCTCCGTCGATGGCAGATCCGGATCGGACGACGCCGATCCGGCTTCCGGTCGCCGTGTAGCTGTTCACAGTTCAGCGTTCACTCTGGACCGTGTGCTCTGTATGGCCGCTCACCTCTCCTGCACGCGGCCGGCTGCTGCCCAGCCAGGGCTCCTCCGACGGCGACGGCTGTGCTGTTGTGTCACTCCGACGGATCGGTGATACCCGGGCGCTATGTGCCGCCACGAGGCTCCAACACGTGTCGCCACGTGTCGCCAACGCGTGTCGCGGCCGCCGGTGGAGTGGCGTCCACACGAGGTGTAGCTGCAGCGGAGGCCGGCCGGAGACGGCGCGCCAGATGCGGCCGGCCGGTGCCGGCGTCTGTGTCGCTCCGGGAAGTGGCTCGTGTCGCTGTCAGGCTCGGCTCGCCAGACAGCCGGCTGCCGGCCTGTTCTGATCATTGCACCCGCCCGCCCGCCCGCGCGCCCTCCGGTGCAAACTGCAGAGCGCTGCATAATGGGCTCACGCAGGCCCGCCAATCAGCCGGCCCGTGCACAGCACGTCACCTGACACACACTGCACCACCTGACACACACTGTACCACCTGACACACACTGTACCACCTGACACACACTGCACCACCTGACACACACACTGCACCACCTGGCACACACTGCACCACCTGGCACACACAGCACGTCACCTGACACACACTGCACCACCTGACACACACTGTACCACCTGACACACACTGTACCACCTGACACACACTGTACCACCTGACACATACTGCACCACCTGGCACACACACTGCACCACCTGACACACCTGGCTCGTGTCGCTGTCAGGCTCGGCTCGCCAGACAGCCGGCTGCCGGCCTGTTCTGATCATTGCACCCGCCCGCCCGCCCGCGCGCCCTCCGGTGCAAACTGCAGAGCGCTGCATAATGGGCTCACGCAGGCCCGCCAATCAGCCGGCCCGTGCACAGCACGTCACCTGACACACACTGCACCACCTGACACACACACTGCACCACCTGACACACACTGTACCACCTGACACACACTGTACCACCTGACACACACTGTACCACCTGACACACACTGTACCACCTGACACACACTGTACCACCTGACACACACTGTACCACCTGACACACACTGTACCACCTGACACATACTGCACCACCTGGCACACACTGCACCACCTGACACACACTGCACCACCTGACACACACAGCACGTCACCTGACACACATTGTACCACCTGACACACACTGTACCACCTGACACACACTACCACCTGACACACACTGCACCACCTGACACACACACTGCACCACCTGACACACACTGTACCACCTGGCACATACTGCACCACCTGACACACACTGCACCACCTGACACACACTGCACCACCTGACACACACAGCACGTCACCTGACACACACTGTACCACCTGACACACACTGTACCACCTGACACACACTGTACCACCTGACACACACTGCACCACCTGACACACACACTGCACCACCTGACACACACTGTACCACCTGGCACACACTGCACCACCTGATACACACACTGCACCACCTGGCACACACTGCACCACCTGGCACACACAGCACGTCACCTGACACACACTGTACCACCTGACACACACTGTACCACCTGACACACACTGTACCACCTGACACACACTGCACCACCTGACACACACACTGCACCGCCTGACACACACTACCGGTCACAGCCGGCCTGTGTACAGCAGGTCACCTGACATACTACACCATCTGACACACGCTGTACTACCTGACACATACTCACACACTGTACTACCTGACACACACTGCACCACCTGACACTCACTGCACCACCTGACACATACTGTACCATCTGACACACACTGTACCACCTGACACACACTGTGCCATCTGACACATGCTGTACCACCTGACACACACTGTACCACCTGACACATACTGTACCACCTGAGACACACTGCACCACCTGACACACACTGTACCATCTGACACATACTGTACCAACTGAAACACACTGCACCACCTGACACACACTGTGCCATCTGACACGCACTGTATCACATGACACACACTGTGCCACCTGACATAGACCACATTGTACCACATGACATACTCTATAACACCTGCCATACACTGTGCCACCTGATATACATTTTACCACCTGATACACCCTGCATCACCTGACATACACTGTACGAACTTACAAACACACTGTACCGGTCACGGACTGCCCATGTACAACAGGTCACCTGACGCACATAGGTCACCTGACAGACTATTCGCCGGTGACAGTTCACCGAACACACTCTACGCCGGTCAAAGTCACGTCCGAAACAACGCGATTTAACTTACTACAAGTAAGTTAAGTCAAACCAATACACTTTTAAGCTTCTGCACATGACGTGACATTAAGAGCAAATGGCACGGCTACGGTGTAAGCATTAGGTCCAGGCCGAATAATTCGTTCGGAATGCTTTGTATGATGCGCCTGTAAGCATATGTAACACAACACTACGTGGGACAAAACTGCTTTACAGTTGTGATGGCGCACATCGTTAGGTTTTCAGTAACGTTTCAGGACGATCTGGTAACTTAGATCTTGCTCACTTTTGCGCCACATTGAACCAACTTTTAGCATAATGTACCACTTTTACATCGTATTGAATTGGTTGAGCATTATCACCATTGCCACGCATTAGTGGCAAGCTTGAGCTAACGCGTAGTCCATCAAGTCTGAAGGAGGTCTCCGTCAGTATTGCAAATGGCCTGACCAGCCTTCGGTTGGGAGCGATTTCGGAATTGCTAGTCAGAGACTCAGAGCACATGCTTCTGTGGGACTATTATAGGTGGACGCACACCGCCCGTAGTCTGGTAGGAATTGCTGCGGTCGTAAGTTGAGTGACATTAGGCCGTCTCGTCTCTGAGGTGGAGGTCTTCAACCGCTCTCCTTAGGGTTTTCGCGGACGGTGAAGGAACAGCGCGTGGCAGCGCGCCAAAATTTTGCATACTGTTTCCCACATCAATTTGGCATGCTTGTTCGAAATTTTGAAGTCAGGTCATCTAGGGTCAACGGGTTAGTCGAGGTCAAGTGAGGTCACCTCCAAAAACGTTCAACCGGTCGTCACGCTTTAACGGGTGCAGATATTTTAATGAAACTTTCAGCGTTTGCTTATCTTTCTGGATGCAACAAAACGCACGAGATAAATTTTTCCTTTTTTCCTTTTTTGACTAC
>JAOTOL010001662.1:3902500-3997500 GCA_034440575.1 Imbricaverruca yamaguchii
CACCCGCCGACCACATATCAGATGCCCTCAATCAACCATCCCTTCCGTGCTGGCAGAAGACGTCGTGAGACCGTGCCTCCTCTGCGTGACATGTTGTGTTGGCGGTGATATACGATTCGTTTCTGACGTGTAATCCGCCTGCATCAAGGAACGTATCAGGCTTCATTGGAGATGCAGTTCTGCCTTAGCGACAGCTGCATTAATTCGGAAATCAGCTGCGCATGAGCGGATTAACCATTCTTGATTTGGAGCCTCTCAAGGATACCTACTGATGGGAATGATGTCTTTATAAAGGATGCAATCTGAGATACACCTCTCGTGCTCGTTCAGGTGTGCATTTTCACGTCATTTTTTAGTCTAACGCCGGGTGTGAGAGTGGTTAGTTAGTTAGTTATTTGGGTTTTAGGGCGCATCAACTGCAGTGGTTATACAGCGCCCATGTGAGCGTGGTCGGAAAGTACAGTAAAATTGGTTTTCCTCCTGATGTTTTCGCATTCGGCTCTTCACGAACTGAAATGCTTCCTTCTCAACTAGCGTGTCTCGGACTTGCGATCAATGATGATGATATAATGCCAGCCAAGTGCACACTTACCAAGCATCCTCCTGCGTGTAACAGTGAAGCAGGGTTGCTGACTTCAGACTGCTGCTGTATCTGGTCATCTGTGCTGGTTACGCGCTCTTATCTGAGAGCCAAGCGCCTGGCGATCCGTCAGTCATAATCAGTTTGTTGCGCTTCTGCGTGACGATTAATATTCTGGCGATGTCATCCAAACCGGTTGCTTTTCTTCTGACGAGATGTGCAAAATGATTTTAAATTTCCAGGCGCAAGATGTGTAAAAGTGATGAGGGGACTTGAATAATGTCGGATTACTGCACTAAGAACACACGGCACTGCATGATGCCATATGACCAAACAACTTTGACCTCCCTCTATTGTGGTTCCTGAGAGTGCCACTGATTTTGACCAACCTAAAACGTGTTTTCACATACTATCAAGTATCACGCAGTAACCTGTCAAATGACACTAGGATCACACAAATCCGTTGACAAATGAGGCAGCAGTGAAAGAAAAATCAGGAAAAGAACTATTCCACTTTTTGGCCACTATATCCACCTGTGGAAAAACATTCAACGTAAGCTTTCATAGAAATGTAAATTACGCTCCAAGGAAACGAATGGCATTTTCGCGAATACATGTATCCAAACACCTGAGATGGAGATTATTAGTCCCTCCCTACTGAATATTAATTTTTTCTCCCAAAGTAATAGGTTTGATACAATAGCCAAATATTGACAATTTTGAGCATAATTTATCCTACGACTGTGCTCTGGAAGACAGAACCTAAGCCGGCTGATCGCCTGTCTGGTCTGGTTCCTGACAGGAACAAACAAACAAAATATCGAAGCAGTTCGTAATCGTTATTTCAAGTAGCAGCACAAACAAGTTGTTAGTTAGGCACCAGCCACATGTTTCGAGACTCGCGCTACCAAGTCACCTCACTGAGAGCGTGGTCACATGCTAGCTCAACACTAGCCAACCTTGGCCTGTCGACTCCATCCGAACTTCTTCACTTATCCGCCCAATTGTATGGCTAATTAAAACAGTGGGGTGTGCATAGCATATGGCAACAACACTGTAATCGAAATGGAAAGCTGCGCCTTGCAAGATGAACTTTGACGTTTTCTCGAAATACATAAAAAATGAAAAATGAGTATGTACAATGAAGTTATCTTTCGAACGGTGCACCCTATTCCACCCTCATTCGTAAAATGAGGCATAGCATTCAGCGTCGTTTAAAGAACAAAAACAATATCCTAATAAAATGTCCCATGTCGGTACTGAATTTTCCACGTAAGAATGTTCTTGAGGCCCTTGTTTACCTGGCAGAACATAGATATTAATTGCAACGCTCCTTGCAGCAACACCAAAAAAGAAACCGAACCAGGTTCGAACTCAGGATCGATGCCAATTCAAGGCACATAAATTAAGTTCCGAACCGTATCTGTCAATGCCTGTCAGTAATTCTCTTCAAAATATTGTTTCGTTTAACAATCATCTTGACGCCTTGAAAAATAGGATTTCCGGCCAGCGTGATAAACATTAGAGCGGTCACTTCAGTGTGCAAACCGTTTCCCACTCATTCTCCCCCGTTCAAGAACTCTGGGGCGAATGATAAACAGGTCACCAAGAAGAAGCGTCCGCCGCAAGCCACACACTAACACACTAACCTTCGACAACATTTGGCATTGGCCATTTGGCGGTATTGATGGCATTGTACGGGAACGAGAACTGGTGCTGTCCACTGCAGCTTGAACATGACCTAACACCCTCCTCCCACAGATTTTGATGACAATTAGTATACAGGGTTATCTGAGGCCCTGAAACGACTCCTGAGCTTTTTACCTTAATCAGAGCAGCGGTTCACGAGTTATTGCCTGCGGCGTTTTTCTGAGTTCGCACTAATGGTCAAACTTTCAGAGCCAATATCTTAGTGTTATGTAAATATAAATTATTGAAAATTATATATTGTTGGATTCGCAATGAGTTCATCTTCCGACTACTGAAGTCATTTTTGTGTGCAAATTTGGAAAATACGACCCGTGGCCTTGGATAACGTGACGTGTGCTGACCCCGAGCACAATGATATTGAAATAATTATTGTTGTAGAACGAAAGCCTCATCACTTATCATTCCGATGAAGAATAAAACCATGTATATTAAGCGACTAATGCCAGTTTCTGTAACAAATATTGCCTGACTTATGCGAAAAAATGCCGCTCACATAGGCCTGTTGTTCAGTAAGCATTGTTTTCCGGTTCTCCGAAAGAGTGCAACATTGTAGTGTGCTTCGGATGTGTTTATAAAATTTTGCTAAGCCTCTTAGTCTTATTTGCAAAACTAAACTCACATATAGATCAGGCGGGATACGATTAAATGCGAGATGTACAACATTACCTGATGCACATCGGTAAGTACGCACGGACTTCAGAGGACAGTGGACGTTTGGCAGTCGACATCCACGCAGACCCCAGTTGGTACAAAACGGGATAATGTTATCTGTGAACTTCAATCCCAGTTTACACTGCCTTTTCATTTATCCCCGCTGTTTAGGGGGGGTGGGGTCTAGTTACACCGCGTAAACCGACCAGGCTGACTCGAGCGAAGCGATAAGATAAGTGATCCCCTCATGAAACCGTGAGCATGGAATCGGAATCGTGTGCTCAGTCGACGCCAGGCACGAGGTAAAGAGGTCTGGTTCTTAACAAAGTGAAGCGATGCTGGCTTATCTTGGTATTTCGCAAAGCCGGAGCAATGGTGCGGCGGTGCTGTTCTGATCCAGTATAAGTGTCATAAATATCATATAGATAAAGGCGTGAGGCCTCCATCTGAGCAACTGATTGAACTGGCGAATGACAGTCGAATTCAGAAGGACGTTTTCCTGTGCACGAACTGCATTTGAAGGTTGCTTAAGGATCCCAAAATGTTCCCAATGCAAGAGGTATCGCCGGTTCAGTTAGGTGGCTCCAGCAACCAAACTTCCAGCGGAAATGCGTCAAGCCCTGTGTCTGGCGAGAACTACGCACCCTCGGATGAAACCGACCATGCATCAAGCCATCTTGATGCCAACGTGACCTTACCCATCCTAGGCGTATCGCCGTTGAGGACAAGTGGCTTCCTATATATCTTATATTGCATTGGCTTCTTATATATATATATATATATATATATATATATATATATATATATATATATATATATATATATATATATATATATCAGTGATGCGGAGCCGGAGCCGGAGCCGGAACCGTCAAAAGCAGGGCGGATCTGACTCCGAAAGAGGTGTAAATTAAACAAAATTAGCAAACGTGAAATGAATACATTATACCAAGTATGGTATGGTATGGTATGAAAACGCGATTAAAAAAGCAAAAACGTTTAAATACGAGTAACATGTAGAAATATCATCAAATAATGGAAGAATAACCAATAACAATATTCTAGCCTACGTAGTCAATGCAATAGTTCCATGTTTAGTTTAGCTAAGTTTATTGTCTCCATCATCAACGAGCTGTTTTACAGTTTAGAGATGAGGTCAAACATTACAATTTACAACAATGGTGTTCCTTGGACCGTTCACGGGATGGGGAGTGTTGTTGATTCGAGTCTCCCCTCTTTTGATGGCCCCAATACGGCACGAAGCGAGCGTCAGTTTACGATGGCATAACATCGAAAAGTTATTTGGGCGGGGGCGGGTGTTTATTTAAAGATAGATACAGGATTTATATGGGAAAATTGCTTACAATTGTCTGACGTTTGCGCTTCTGAGTGGTCGCGACTAACTTTTTTACATCCCCTAGCTCTTACTTAACACTCGCACGTCCGGCGATCCGCGTCAACTTCGCATGTCCGGGGGGCAGATATCTTCCCCCATAAGATCTCTAGAACTATGCTGGCTAGAGGCAAACGGGAAACGGCGTTGGTTAGTTGGTGACAGACTCTATCGAAAGTGTTTCGGTCATTTTTTCGCTCAGGTCAATATTCGGGTCACTGGGCCATCATGGGTCAAATTCAACCAGATCGGGTGGGATTTTCAGATATTGAAACATATCTCAGGACCTGTAAAAGATAGAAACAAACGGCGAAAGCTATTCTACAGTCCTTGAAATCTCCTATCGACAATAGGCGGTGAGATTTAAGGTCAGGTCAACCGAAAATATGACCTCAGGTCAAGGTCATGAGGTAGCCTATGGAGGTCATGTAATATATCAATCGACACATCATGGCGATATAAGCACAATGACGATAATTTCAGCCTTCTAGGTCAATGCAGTGTGATATAATGTGCAGAAATGTGTGGTGATCTCCGGTGACCTCAGATGACCTTGGTGACGTCACTGAGAAAAAATGTCAGCGGTAACATTGAGCATAGCTTCCAACTACATGCCACAACCGTTGTGAGATCATTCCAAGAGCAAATAGGTAACCAGGAAACATTTGTAAATTTTATCATAGCCCTATGACGGGGAAGCCATGGCAGTGACCTGACCTAAGGTCAATGCTGCGGAAAAAAACGATATACATATTATGGTCCGTGATGAGATCATGACATGTTACAAGTTTGAAATCAATCGCCCAATTATTGTGGAACTTATGCCACATAGAACTCCGAGTGTGGTTGGGTCAATTCGCCTGACCTGGTGACCTGCCCTAAGATGACCCAGGGTTAAAAATGTATGAGAATATGCGGAAAAGACCAATGAGCAGCCATGCGATGTTTGACCTTGCTTACTCGATTGGTATGGCAGAAAATTAGGAAAAACCGCAGGGGGCAGATATCTGCCCCCTCGGATGTGCGCGGGTTAATGGATCGATCACGTTTGGGATGTACGGAGCCGGAGCCGGAGCCAGAGCCGCCGGAGCCGGTACATTTTGCCCGGAGCCGGAGCCGGAGCCGGAGCCGGAGCCGAGATACTTCCCCGGAGCTGGAGTCAGAGCCGGATCCGTCCAGATCCGGATCTCGGCTCCGCATCCCTGATATGTGAACTTGTCACACTTTGTACATGCTATGCAGCCACCAAAACTCTATATAATTCATAGGACAATGGCATTGTGACGTACTACTTTATTTCGTTTATTAATATCATAAAAGCACAGGCAGATAGCCCAATTACGCCTGTAGTTCGAATACCTATTCCTACTCACACACGCACAAACATATGTTGGCAAATGAGCGATGTTATTATTCATTGCATAGTGCATGCGTATGCACCATGCACATGTACGGTCCAGAGATACAATTCTCTTCTCTCATAGCACTTCACTTCTTGCTCACCCTCACGACACGTCCCGGGTCACTGGAGAGTTCGTGCACCGCGATGGACGTGAGATCTGAGGGAGAGAATCTGTGGAACCGCTGTGTACCTTTCATCATAACTGCTCTCAAGAATCGCTGTCGGAGATAAGACGCTGCTTCTTTCACTTCCTGAGAGCTGACAAAGACGAACTTGACAGAGCTGAAATGCTTCACATCATACCTATACCACTCTACCAAACAGGCATAGAGGTTGAGGTATCTTCACTCGGACATCTGACCACCAATTGTGAATAAATGCACACAACAAGCAAGTAATTCATTATATATATAATGAATGCTTCAGAGGCACCGGGCAGACAAAGCTTACTGAATTGGCAGCCAATTTAGGCGTCTTTTTCGCATAGGTCACCCAATATTTGTTGCAGAAACTGGTATTAGGCTTCCAATATACATGATTTGTGTCATTTCATCGGACTGATAAACGATGTGGCTTTCGTTTTATATGAATAATCATATCAATAGCGTTGTAATGGGGGTCACCACAGGTCACTTTACCCGAGGTCACGGGGTCATGTTTTGAAAATGTCCACAAACCAAAAACTGGCCCCAGAAATTGAAAGACGAGCTCATTTCGATTCCAACGACATATAGCTTCTCTGATTTATATCTGGATTACACTACGATATCGGCTTTCGAAGTGTGACCTTCAGTGCGAACTTATACAAACGCCGCAGGCTATAATTCATGAACCGTTGCTTCGATTGAGCTGAAACGACAAGCGATCATTTCAGGACATGAGATAACCATGTATGCTAATTTTCATCCAAATCTGAGACATGAGGTGTTAATTTTGAAAATTCGTGTTCGAGACATGGTGGACGGCACCACAAGCTAAAATAGCAAATTCTTAGCGAATGAATTCACGGCAAGAACAAGTATTGAACAAAAATGCATACATGGCAATGCAACAATGCAAGAATGGCGATTCATACATAATGCAAAATCATCAAAATTCCACGCCGTCACGCCCATGGGTTTCACTGTGCTGTATCGTTTTGTAAATGATGATGAGAAGGTATGGAAGCTGGGAGGCTCTACAGCTATTCCATGTACGAGTACTTGAAATGACGATGATGAGGTCCCATGTTCCCCTGTAATTTCTTCTCCAGATTATCATCTCTTTTTTTTCTGCCACTTATCTGTTGCTTAGTAACCTTGTATCAGACTTATCCAACAGCAGTACCACTTCGTGTCTGCCGCTGCGTATGCCCTCAGTGACCTTCCACAGATTGTCCTTTCGGACATGTTTGACTCGTTCCAAGGTATTTTGGCAAAGTCGATGTATTAATATCTTCACGAACGATATATAATCGTTCGTTCTGATTCTCTGTGTGGTTTGCCTTGACGTTGACGTAACCTAAGCAATGGTTTTCTGTGGTATAGAACTCACCGTTGTCCAGCCCAATGACGTCCTGATAGTGCATGGCCCTCTGCTGTTCCGGCTCTCTCTCCCTCTCTCTCTCTCTCTCTCTCTCTCTCTCTCTCTCTCGCTCGCTCTCTCTCCTCTCTCTCTCTCTCTCCCTCTCTCTCTCTCTCTCTCTCTCTCTCTCTCTCTCTCCATATATATATATATATCTCTCTCTCTCTCTCTCTCTCTCTCTCTCTCTCTCTCTCTCTCTCTCTCTCTCTCTCTCTCTCTCTCTCTCTCTCTCTCTCTCTCTCTCTCTCTCTTTGAGAACTACCACATCGTTGAAGCGGGACTTTGAGTCATTCTCACTCATTGTCAATGCTGTCCGCCAGTGCTCCTGAAGCTGGTATGGAAGTTACCTATTGGGTATTGCATCTTAATCTATCGTTAGCTCTTAAGATGGTTGACATCGCGCACACAACACATGCTGTTGGCATGCAACTCAACGCATGCTATCTCTTCCATTGAGTTTTGTAGCTTCGTAGCAGATCAGGACAATGTTCCAGTCCTATCGCGTCACCACCTCTGATGGCCGGCTAACGCTATGTCATACCTCTCTGAGGGCTGTTCTCACTTTAAAGTAGCCGCTGGCAAGATCAATATGCTTGTGGCTTTATATGACCCCATTTGCTCTGTCCCGGACATGCTATCCGAAACAGTTGTCTCGCTCCGAATAGTCGTCGGTTCGTTCGGTTATCCGGCAGCATAAATCTCTCGTGAATCACAAATACTCAGCACGTCCACCCTCAAGGCACTACACTGTATACTGGGACGGAAAGACTCCTTTGCTGAGTTAGCAATCGGCTTGGATAGTAAGGATTCTTTTTCCCGTTTGGTATTAATATTGGAACGAGAATCGGGTTCTAGATACCTACCGGGATTCTGTCGGCTGATGTTTTTTCGTCTCAACATTATATATATACATGCACAAGTAGACCTTCCCTCTTCTGATTCCCGTTACCGAAAGTAGCTTATAAATGCCACTCTAGCAAGTGAAATCATCAAGGAATTCACTAAGTTATTTCAAGAGTCGTTCAACGATACTGAATGAAACACTGACATTTTTCGACAGTCAGCAAATATCGTCCGTAATCAGCCACTGCGGGCAGCTCATCTGGCCGAAACGGCCGGCTCGTTCTGAACATCCATGGCTGAGAGGCCATCTCGAAAATGGTCACCGCTATAACATAGTGGCCAGCCGAACTGCTGAGCTCGCTGATCAAGTAATTGCCATTTTTGACCAGCGAGGCAGCCAGCTGCGACTGAAGCGATAGTCGGCGCGCCGCGCTTTCTGTGTCATTGACCTCATACGAGTCACGGGTCATGGGTCACGAGGGCGCGCAACGGCATGCCGGCCTGTCACCGTGGGTATTTCGCGAAGTTCAGGCGGGCAGGCGGCAAATAGTTCAGCCTATTGCAACGTGAGTACTACAAGAAGCGATGTGCCTGTAGCATCGCTGCGGTAGCGCCATTGCGTGAAAACGTACACAAGCGAAGGCTCTCGTGAGGTCTGATGCATGGACCAGGGAGCAGTTCATATCATGGCAGTTATTTACGGAAATAAATTTATCACATCGGAAACCTAGGCGCCGCCGCCATTAACAATGATGGTTCATTTTTCTTCTTCGCAATCCATGGTCACGCCTTAATATATGTAGCTTGAAAGGCATGAACGCAGCAGCAGCATTATTAGCCCTCTACTAATAATACGGGTAAAGGATAATAATGACAATGATCTGCTAATGATAATAATGCAAGGGCTGATATAGCAGCCCTCTGCCGTTTCGTTCTGGTGATGCGCTTGATCGGTATCTTTAACTGCAATGAACATGACTGGTTCTAATTTAGAGCCAGTGTCAGTGTTAACCAAATAAATGGGGAGAGCATGTCACATACAGTCATAGAAAATCAAAGAGAATAGTGAAAATAATGAAATAACTTGACCATCACGTACACATTCAGGTGACATTGTCAGGGATTCATCAAAGGAGAGAAATGACTGCATGACATGGAAAGAGTGTACCGTTTGACATACACTTCAACCGAATCATGTTATATTTTTCAACCGGGAAGCCAAAGTGTTTTTCTATTATATGTTCCTGCTTATGTGGGGGAAGTTTCAATCAACTCATCTGCACCTTTCCTGGCTCCGCTTTCGCACAGGTACGGAATAAGTATTAGCATAAATAAGGATATATGTATATAGGAAGAGATAGGAATAGGCTAGGTCTATCCTATCTCTACCATATAATGCGTGGGATCGACCATCCGATACGTTCCTCTATGTGAAGCATCTCACATGTCAGTCGTACTTATTCACTAGAAGCCCAATCGCTTCGTGCCTAACTTTTTCTCTGATGCCTAATGTGCTGTGTTACTAATGCCCAGCCCACAGTTACAAACTAACTTCCGGGGTTCTCGGGTGAACCCCATCCCAATCGAGTTTTTCAACCGAAGGCGCCACTTGGAAGGAAAAAACGCCCCACAGAGACGAACTGCTCCGATGACAATTCCTGGATCCGTTCCTGTGTGTCTGTGGGGGAAGAGGCACTATTCAGGCCAATTTTGTATAATTGGGCAGCTATCCAGCGGACGTTTTCTTAGAATTAGGCGAATACTGTGCGGTCGTGCGGCTGAAATACTGAGCAACGTTGTAGTATATATTTGTTGTCGCTCTGGCAAGCGTTCTTGTGTGTGTGCGTAGCTTTATATGACCGTCATCGCCAGTACCTCAGGTTCCGTGGAACTTCTCTCTTGATCTCGACAGTGGGTACTCCGAGCCGCTTTGGCTATGCGCACACGCGGTGTTCTGGTCATGACTGAAATGCAAATATGCTATGTGGTCCGATGACCTCCATCCAATATGAATATTATCACCGGCCATGCGGTTATCATCACCAAAAGTGTGAATGCATATTACACCATGGCATGGGCGCCATCAACCATATGACGAGCATCATCGTCCATATTAAAGACATAAAGACATAAAAGATTAGTGCAACTATGAGCCACAAGGGCCCTTCTTGGTTGCATTCTGTACACTGAACCAGTTACCCACCAAATCTGTCAATCAGCCCTCCCTGTAATACTGAAGAGCAAGCCCTCTATTCTTATAATGATTGTCTATGCTGTTTTTAAAGATGTTCAATGTGCTGCTACTGACAATGTTTTCTGGCAGCTGGTTCCAGTGTTCTACTACGCTGTTAGTGAAGAAAGTCTGCCTTAACCTTGTTCTGCTGTGGTTAACTTTGATTTTGAATTTATGACCTCTAATTGCATCATTTCTTTTCAATTCAAACATTTCCCCAAGGTATCCCCTCTCCAGACCATGTACAAATTTAAAGACCTCGATGAGATCTCCTCTCAGCCTTTATATCTAAGTGAAAACATATTCAATTTCTTCAATCTTTCCTCATATGCCAGGTTGCTTATGCCATTAACCATTTTTGTAGCCCTCTTTTGTACTCTCTCTAAAAGCCAACAATCTTTTTCGTAGCTAGGAGACCAAGCTTGGATGCAGTATTCCAAATGTGGCCTGACATATGCAAAGTAAAGCTTCCTGATGACTTCCTCACTTCTGTATGATACATTCCTATTTATTGCCCCGAGCATTCTCAGTGCCTTCTTCCTGGCTTCCTTGGTCTGTTCTGATGCCCCCAATTTTATGTTTAGAATAACACCTAAATCCTTCTCCTGTTGAGTCACTGATAGCACTTGGCCACCCATCAAGTATGGAGCCATCATATGCTGCTTACCTACATGCATTATTTTGCACTTATCATAATTTAATTTAATTTGCCATTCTTCGGATCACTTCACAAGTTCGTTTAAGTCTTTTTGCAGCGAGATATGCTCATCTTGACCTGTTTTTGCCCTAAAGACCTTCACATCATCCGTAAATTTCAAACCTTTACTGCTTAGGCCACTTTCAATGTTATTTACAAATATAATGAACAGTAGTGGCCCCAGTACTGACCCTTGTGGGACTCCACTAAGAACATTTTGCCATGATGACTTTGTACCATTTACCATCACTCTTTGCTGTCTATCTGAAAGCCACAACTCTATCCATTTTAAGATGCTACCTGCAATACCATAGGACTGAAGCTGTATCATTAACCGTTTATGGGGTACCTTGTCAAAGGCCTTACTAAAGTCAAGATATGCTACATCAACTTCATTTCCCTCATCAAATTGTTCTCTAGCGAAGTTCAAAAAGTCCAAGAGATTTGTGACACACGATCGTCCTTTTCTAAACCCATGTTGAGTATCATGAATCAATCTGCTACCTTCCAGATAACTAACTATTCTATCCTTGATAATTGATTCGAGTACCTTGCAGATTATGGATGTGAGACTTACTGGCCTATAGTTTTCAACTTTCCCTCTTTCTCCTTTCTTGAAAATAGGAACTACATCTGCCCTTTTCCAATCGGTTGGAATTTCATTCTGTGAAACTGATCTACAAAATATTATAATTGGTAAGTGGAAATGCCAGTTCCTTTTCAGTTTCCCGCACCACCCTAGCATAAATTTCATCAGGTCCTGATGCCTTGTTTGGCTTTACTTTCCTGATATGATTGTAAACAACATCACTATCAATGAAATCAACATCATTTATCAGATCACATGTCACTGAACTATGGTGTACGGTCGGCAGATTGGTCATATCTTCCAATGTAAACACTGATTCAACCTGCTTGCTCAGCTCCTCAACCATCTCACCATCCTCACCCAATGTAGTCCCGTTTACTCCCAGTGGACCAATTGTGCTAGAAACTTTACTCAGCTTGTAGAAACTAAAGAACTTTTTACTGTCCCCATTACAGTTTCGAGCTAAATCTAGTTCTTTTGCTCGCTTGGCTGCTCTGGTTTTTTGCTTCACAGTGTCTCTAGCTTTTCGATACGCCTTTAGATTAACGACATTTGAGGCTTCTTTAAAGACTCTAAATGCAGTTTTCTTAGCCTTAATTGCTTTTTTAAGTCTGGTTTAAGTCATGCTGGCTTTCCTACCCTTCTTTTGCGTCTTTGCTTTTGGGGGACATGTTTAATCTGAATTTCCTTCAAGTAAGATTTGAACTTTTCCCACATTTCACAGACATTTAAATTGGAGAATTCTTCTTCCCATCTGATGGCACTTAAAGCCGCTCTCATGCAGTCAAAGTCCGCTCTGTTAAAATTTGGAACCTTTACCAAATTATCCTTAATAATTTCCCCTACATGTGCCTTGAATCTAACTATGTTATGGTCACTTCTTCCTAGAGTTTCTCCTACAGTCAAGGATATTGCTGCCGCCACAATCGCCTCGGAAGAGTACGGTAGTGTGCTGGACTCGCGCTACTGTTTGTTGCCGGAATTCGTCTGTGAGAGCAGCGACACATGGTCCGTAAGTACCACAAACTAGCTGTTAACCGGCTGGCTCGGGTGGCGTTCTTCGCACTCGGCGTCGCATAAACAACTCGGCCCTCTGGGTTTCGGCCGGCAAAGTTAACCTCAACCGTTCACCCTGGAGCAGCGAGAAAGAGAAGGAGATGGAGGGAAGGAGAGCGGCAGGGAGAGGGAGAGAGATCGCACGCATTACGGGGTAAACGGTGCTGTTATAAAGTTAGGCCGCGGAAGGTGGACTGGACAGAGCGTGCTATGATGATGATGGATAATTACCGGCTTACTTCCCGTGGTACAATCTTCCGAACGTGAACTGTGCTGGATTATAAAACTGCGTTACCTCACGTGGCATTGTCGTCATATGCCCTACTTTAAGGTTACTGTTACTGGGCTGTAAATGCACAGCAACAGCTGAGAAAGGGTCGAGCTTCAGCAATTTGCTGAGTCATCAGAGAAAGTCTCGGATAGTTAATCTAGCCAATTATTTTGTCATCTACTAGAACTCAATACCAGCCGAGGCCCGATGGTTCGTCACTAATGCGTGTAAGCTATCTTTGTGGCGAGGAAAGCGTTTGTTGAGCCAACTTGCCCGATGTGACTGCTGTATTAGCAATAGGCAATAAATGGCGATGCTGTTTGTTATCCGTGATAAGGCCGAGCACGCAGCAATGGGGCGGCCGTGTCGGTGCATTGACCGCACGTTACACTTTTGGCCGAAATTCTGCCGTTGAACTGGAATGCATGGATCGGGTGATGGAGCCAGGCTTCAAGCGACAATCTCTGCTTAGGATAGGACACAGATCCATAAGGCATCTCATCAAGAATTCGGACTAGATTTCCTTTTAAAAATAGTAGTCATTAAAGAAGTCATGTTACACAAATGACAATTGTTTAGGTTGTTAAACAATGATATCCTGACCTCAGCACGGGACGGATCATGACCTCGCTGGCCTCGGCTGTCAGGTCAGCCGTGGTTTCTTGATCTTGTTGTGATAACATGATGACCACCTGATCGGATATGCAGTGACATCAGGAATGCGAACTGCTATGACTTGAGATCAACTGCCAGTGAAGTTCGACCTCGCTTATTAGGCGACCTCGCAGCCGAGCCTACCTGATGACTCTTGCCCTGAGTCAGACCACCAACAGCGGCCTCACCTGACGTCCTGTTCTGAATGAACCTGAACGTCATCCTGCCATGTGCTAAATGCCCCGGCGTCGCCTGCAATCTCACGTTGTCCACTGCATGTGCTGATCCGGGTCTCCCACCTGACGGCGGTGCCTGATAAGAAGACGCATCCTGCATGAGTTTAGGTGTGCGTTGCTGTTTAAACGGTGGCCACTGATCCCAGACATGCATTCGCGATCTACATACAGAAGTCCTGAACGTTCGACACTCCTGTGAAGCCCAGCGGTGGAGCGGCGGGCTTGTAACGTCCGGTGTGTTTGTGCATTTGGGTTTGATTCCAACGGAGCGCTTGACATTTGATCCGGGAGATCCAAGTGTCACCTGAGAGAAGACGGTGTCGGCTATCCACTTTAATATTTGAAGCACTCCAGAGTGTCGACTCACAGGGTGGCCGTGAGTGTGAACTTCGCTGTTGGGTGGGACGTACAGGATTATTCAACCAGTTGGCGCCGTCCACCATATCTCGACCACGAATTTTCAAAATTAACACCCTCATGTCTCAGATTTTGATTAAAATTGGAATAAATGGTTATCGGAGGTCTTGAAACGATTGATTGTCGTTTCAGCTCAATCGGAGCAGCGGTTCACAAATTATAACCAGCGGCGTTTTTCTAAGTTCGCACTGAAGGTCAAACTTCGAGAGCCGATATCTTAGTGTAATCCAGATATAAATTATAGAAACTATATATCGTTGGAATCGCAATGAGCTCGTCTTTCGCTTTCTGGGCAAGTTTTTTGTTTGCGGACATTTTTAAAATATGACCCCGTGACCTCGGGTAAAGTGCCTGTAGTGATCCCTAGTACAACGATATTGATACGATTATTCATATAAAACGAAAGCCCCAACATTTATCTGTCCGACTAAAGGATACAAATCATGTATATTGGAAGCCCAATACCAGTTTCTGCAACAAATATTGGGTGATCTATGCGAAAAAGACGCCTAAATTGGCTGCCAATTCAGTAAGCTTTGTCTGGCCGGTGCCTCTGAAGCATACGATACCAAGTATGGTACGGAGACATTTTGCATATGTTACTTAGTCATTTGCTTCTCATATCCAGCGCAGACATATTTTGACAAAGATGTGGACAAAGATATGTGGAGAGCTGACAAAGACGAACTTGACAGAGCTGAAATACTTCACATCATACCTATACCACTCTACCAAAGAGGTATAGAGGTTAAGGTATCTTCACTGGAACATCTGACTACCAATTATTTATCAATGCACACAACAAGCAGGTAATTACATATATATATATATATATATATATATATATATATATATATATATATATATATATATATAAGAAGCCAATGGAATATAACACATACAAGAAGCCACATGTCCTCAACAGCGATACGCTTAGGGTGAGTAAGGTCACGTTGGGATCAAGATGGCTTGATGCATGGTCGGTTTCATCCGAGGGTGCGTAGTTCTCGCCAGACATAGGACTTGACGCATTTCCGCTGGAAGTTTGGCTGCTGGAGCTACTTAACTGAACCGGAGATACCTCTTGCATTGGGATAATTTTGGAATTCTTAAGCTATCTTCAAATGCACTTCGTGCACAGGAAAACGTTCTTCTGAATTCGACTGTCATTCACCAGTTCAATCAGTTGCTCAGATGGTGGCCTCACGCCTTTATTCATATGATATTTATGACACTTATACTGGGTCAGAACAGCACCGCCGCACCATTGCTCCGGCTTTGCGAAATACCAGGATAAGCCAGCACCGCTTCACTTTGTTAAGAACCAGACCTTTGCCATGACCTATGTCCAATGCCAATGGACCGCATATCCCGCGGAATTTCCATATTATCCGTCCCGGCAGCAATGCGCACCAACAAGCACGTGACGCCATCGTTATGGTGGCCAGGACGTCACGTGACGCCCCGGGACGCCATGGCCAGAACGTCACGTGACGCCCCGGGACGCCATGGCCAGAACGTCACGTGACGCCCCGGGACGCCATGGCCAGAACGTCACGTGACGCCCCGGGACGCCATGGCCAGAACGTCACGTGACGCCCCGGGACGCCATGGCCAGAACGTCACGTGATGCCCCGGGACGCCATGGCCAGAACGTCACGTGACGCCCCGGGACGCCATGGCCAGAACGTCACGTGACGCCCCGGGACGCCATGGCCAGAACGTCACGTGACGCCCCGGGACGCCATGGCCAGAACGTCACGTGATGCCCCGGGACGCCATGGCCAGAACGTCACGTGACGCCCCGGGACGCCATGGCCAGAACGTCACCTGACGCCCCGGGACACCATGGCCAGAACGTCCGCCGTACTTGGCAGCGGCGAAGAGACTCTAGGTTCAGGAGGAATATGTAAGGAAGAGGGTGCGTTCTGTACATTCATATTTAGACAGACTGTGCTATGAAAATATTATATTTGAAGGGAGCAAAATGCAAAGCTTCAGCTTCAGATATCTATCGGCAATCGACGAGTCCATTTCTTACAACACTGAATACTAGACATTTGCCCTGTCACATATCAGGTAGTTTTGTCATTTAATTGAATTGAATTTTGCCATGCGTATTCACACTTTAAGTCTGAATCACATTATGAAGTTTGTTTGTGCAAAATTAAAAAAAATATTAGAACTTGTTACAAGTTTTGTGCATTTTGACAACCGCGAAGCACAAAACACTGCTGATATGTCAGGTTATTCCCATGAAATTACATATCAATTGGTTTTAACCACTTGTTAATGTCCTTGTTTCTCGATTTTTGACGCTTTCTTCTATGCATCACTCATTTCGTTCCGAAGTCGCGGTAGGTGACGCCGTTATGACATCGTTATGATGTCGTTATGATGTCGTCACGCCCGATGCGCGGTGAGCTATACTGTCGTCTTGGAAACAAACTGTGGAAGTGATGTGGTTCGGTATGGCAGCTGACAAATTTGTCAGTTCTTCTGGGTGAATAAAAGGACCAAATGTCAGCGAAAGAAAACAAACGAACGGTTCAAAACTAGACTAATTCATCACTGGACCTTGGACGAAACGACTCTGAAATAAGAAAACCGCTATGAACGCAACAATCTCAGCCCAGCCCATTTCTACATAATTACCTCATCTGGTATCGGCTAAGAAGGGCTACAGCAAACATCCTCAGGCTGAAGATACTTCTAAGAGAGTCGCTAGATGAGAAGGCACCGTCAGGTCAAGAACAGACTGAAAACAAAGATCACAAAGAAGCGTCATCGAAACAATCCATCGGGGCTGCAACTCTGAGTCCATTGACAACGAATAATTTATAAGACGCCGTGAGATACGCCTAATATCATGTTTATTCGCAAGAGCTTCAAGCACTTAAAAAGCACGTCCCACCTGACATACTGACAAAAGTGCATCTGTTGTAAAGCGTGGCGTAGGTAAGATTTGTTTCAGGGGGACGGGTGACAACGGATTTGAGGAGCCAAGTTTATCCGATTTTCACTGTATATGTATATTTTTGGTAAAGTATAAATTTAGTCCGAGTTGTTGCTGGGTGGCTTTAGGAACCAGGGTTCTATTGCTAAGCAAGCAGAGCTTGTTGCGTGAATCTTGGTCCCACCACCCGATCCATGAATTCCAGTTCAACGACAGAATTTGTACCGAAAGTTTAACGTGCCGTTAGTGCACCGACACGGCCGCTCTGTACGACACGGCCGCTCGTCCCCGGCCTTATCGGGCCAGCTGCCAACTGACACTTCCGGCTGGGGGCTAAATGTGAGCGCACAAAGCGACTCGAGCCCTATGTTGCCAGGACAAGGGAGCCCAGTACAGGCCAGCGCTCTAACCAACCGAGCTACCGGGGCTAATATTAAACATTATGTTTCCAAATGGTTCCATTTTATATTTTGATGTTTTTAATTAGGGACAACTTAATTTTCCTATGAATGCAGCATATCAAAACACCATCGTTTCTAAGTCATCTGATTATAGCCCTCTCTTTCTCCAGTCCAGTTGGTTGTTCTGATATCCCTTGATAAGTCAGCTCACACTGGCTAAATTACATCTATATGTACAAAGCACTTCAAAAAGCAAAATTATCCCACATCACACATTTCAGTCTTGTGCTCGCGGTCACCACCACGTTAACATTCGTGCACGTGCACGTGTCTTGGGCATTCACCGTATTCGCCACAATTCGTGCGTTTCTGCCGTGAAAGTGGTTTCTGCCAGGTCCCTTACAATTCATTAATTGCTGCGATATGATAGCTTTGTGTGCTATATGTAACACAATTGAATCTTTCGTATAGACGAATGCGAAGGAAATTTCCTGAATATAATCGGGACGTTTCGTTCCTCATTTTTATGTGGAAAAGAGATCCGAATGCTGTTCCAAGTGTTAATGCCCTTGTTCTGTTTGCTGAGATATCCGACCAAATCAGCCACCGAACCGATGCGCTGGCTCGGTGTTCTTCTAAGAGCCATTTCTATTTTTGCGTCGTCTATAAATGTGTTGCTGATGGTCTCGGCGTGATCTTTCTGGGCACCGACTCGATTTTCTGGCCCAGGGCGGAATATTGTGTAGCCAAAGTGTGAGTTTTTGACCCACGGCAATTTGTCGAGGACATGACACGTTTCATTACTGGACCCCGAGCGATTTTGGGCGGCCTCTAGTTCGAATTTTCGGGTTCTAGCACGATTTTCCGGCTCACCCTGTGCGTTTTTTTTTTTGGGGGGGGGGGACTTCAGTGTGATTTTTTATGGATTCGCAATTTTTACCGAGCCCTGGTGCGATTCTTTGTGGTTATCACCTCTCAAAGGGGTAATTTCCCATTTTGCCCCCTTACCCTTCGGTGCGCCACTGCCATTCACGAAGGGATAATCGGAGTCGGAGACCGTCTAAGCCACGCACCACAGACTAACAAATCTCGACATCCAACAATCCTTTCACCGAAGTCATCGTCACTGAACTCATCCGTCCTACCCATTGTAACGTACGTTATGAAGGCCTGCTGCACGCGTGCCAGCATCATTGCGATAAAATAAACTACTGGATTGTGCGTTCAAACGCTGCTGTCCAACAGATCTTGCGTGATTGATACCCAGTACAGAAGATTGCCAGATCGACCTATGAGCCAACAGATGGTTGATCTGCCATCATGTCGAATTACTTCGGATCTTCCGGCGTTTTCGTGTGCTGGAGTAGATGGGTTGATTCATTTAATATTAACAAAGGGCGAATTACTATGAAAAGATATGAAGCTACTTCATTTGTATGGTGATCAGGGCCGCCCACATAGAAGCAAGCTTCCCTGTGTCCACTGATTATTTTATTAATTATCTACTGCGATGCATGGCTTGGGGAGGGGGCAGACCGAGGAGATTTCCCCACACAACGGAGCAAGTTTTGTCAGAACCGACGAGATAAAGAAGTGGAGTCGGCAACAAATCCACGAATTTGTAATTCAGCACTAAGTCACGTGAAGGCTTAATTCAACCACACGCCCACCCCCTCCCCATATTAGGGTGGTATCTTAAAAGGCCAGATCAGAGGAGCTACAAAGGCATTTAGCTTTTCTTGCACCAACAGACCCCGTGTGATCAAGGATTAATGGACATATTGTTGTGTGTAGTGGAATCCATTGTCAACAGTCTATCCGTGACGTTAGTATCGGACCATCCAAAATATATAAATTCCACTGCACCGAACCATCTCCGACTCCTTCGCTCCCGCGTTATTTTGGATGTGACATCGCGGATCTTGCAGTGATACTGACAAATCCTCTTGAAAGACACGGAGACAAGCGAAGCATTTGGCATCATAGTTCTGGACCACATAACGGCGAGAGTATCTGCAGGTTCTTCAGCAACAGCAGAAATGGAGCTAACTAGAAATTAACTTGAAGCTAATAGATGTCGCAGGCAACAATTTGTCACGAAATGCGTCGAAGTCGGGTCCGGTAACAGATGTGTCCACCAGATGATATGAGTCTCGTGCGAGTATTGGAGGTGAAGCATCAGTCGTGTGCAATGCAACGCCCAATAGCACAGCTGATGTTATTGTCACCAGTCAGGGCAGGTTAGTGTGTGAAACTGCGACACCCAATCACAAAGCTGATGTCTTTGTCATCAGTTAGGGTAGGCTAGTGTGTGAAACTGCGACACCCAATCACAAAGCCGATGTCTTTGTCATCAGTTAGGGTAGGTTAGCATGCGGAACTGCGAGCAATGATGATGTGTATATGGGTGGAGATGTTTGAAAATTGTTGGTGAGGTCCAGTGCATTAAGGTCATGAGTGCTGCCTAGTTGGTTGGTACATACACAACACACCCATAGGATCCGATGTTCAGAGAGCAAGAAGTTGGTGGGGCCAGGGTAAAGCTGGTGGTATTCGGGCCAAACACCACTCAAGTGACATTAACCGTCAAACTTAATCACAGAAAGCCAGAAACTGTCAACTCCTCCGTGCACACATGCTAACTGGAGCTGGAGCTGGAGCTGGAGCTGGAGCTGGAGCTGGAGCTGGAGCTGGAGCTGGAGATGGAGCTGTAGCTGTAGCTGTAGCTGGAGCTGGAGCTGGAGCTGGAGCTGGAGCTGGAGCTGGAGCTGGAGCTGAAGCTGGAGCTGGATGTGAACTGCAGGCCGTAATGAACAACGAACCTTCTTTACCTATACTTAGTGCGAGATGCCGGGCAACGTGGCATTCTACACTGGGCCTGTAGGTGACGTCCAAGGCGAGGTGAAGCTGAAGCCCCAAGAGAAGTTCCTGAAGAAGGCTATGTTCTGCATAATAATCATAAGCCTGAGAGATAGAGGCCTGATGCCTTAGGCTTCGACTGATGGAAATTTCTACCCGGAAAATTTGGTAAGGGTCACTTCAGCTCCATTTTTCAGCTTATATTTAACCCGATGGTATTTTTATGCGTGCCGAGCCGGCTTAGGGTTACTACGCTGCAAGTTAAGCCATCAGGCTGTTCGAGGATATGGATATCAAATACTGAACAAGTCAAACAACTCATCCAATTGCTCTCAGATTCGGCCAGCCGAGAACATGTGGGGTATTCTGAAGCCAGCGGTGTACAAGGGCGACCGCCAGACGAAACCTGAACACCAAATGATCCCGCGCACATAGAGCGTCATATGCTCTCTGGACCCGGAGATGCCGGGAGAAGAAACAAATGACACTCCCGACCGCGTGTGCTTTATAGCCAATCGCAGGAGCATTTCCGCAGCAGTGCATCGGAGGTATGAAATAAACAATATCTTGACTTCAAAGACGGTATTTTACCCATAGATATCCCACCATTTAAGAGCACCACATCACGCTTAATTTCGTCAGGATTTTATGTAATGCAGCCGTTAGTTTCCTCGTGCTAGATAAGATTGATGGCTCGCCAGTAGGGCATATGCGTTCGTCGGCAAGGTGTAAATGCGCCCGGCTTATCGCTGGCCCCATAGTCGTTAACGGGCGAGCAAATGGTCTGTTCTCGTGATTTTATATTAAGACTGGAGAGGCAGGGAGGAAAAGAGAACTGATAAGTCGATACAAATGGCACCGAAAAATGCTGGACAAGTATTGGTACACGAAGCAAAAAGAGCTGGTCATACGTCATATTTTTAACTAATCAAATAAAGACTCAGCGAATCAGTGAACACATCGTTCGGTACATCGAAGGTCAAGAGCAACACAGGTCCCTGTGCGGTGCACCACAGGTCAAAAGCACCACGGGTCAGTGTGCAGTGTACCACAGGTCCTTTCACGGTGTACCACAGGTCAGGAGCACCACAAGTCCTTATGTGGTGCACCACAGATCAAGAGCACTAATAGTTCTTATACAGTGCACCACAGATGAAAAGCACTACAGGTCATTATACGGTGTGCCACAGGTCAGGAGCACCGCAGGTCCTTATTCGGTGCACCACAGATCAGAAGTACCGCAGGCCCCTATGCGGTACACTGCAGGTCATTATTCGGTACACCACAGGTCCTTATGCAGTGCACCACATGGGTCAAGAGCCAGAACCGACGAGTCAGGGTCAGCGAGCCATCAAGTTGATCACACCATCTACATAAACGGCGAAAGGTCCTTATACGACGGGACTACGATAACTTATGCAAATAGCATTGCGCTATGGGATATTCCAATATGCCAGTAGTACGTTCACAAAGCCAATGTTTTCGTAGACTTTCCTTAATTGCATCGTATTCAGAAGTTTCGCTACACATGTAAGCGGAGTGGATGAGTCCACCAAGAGCCACCAAAGGCCAATGAAACAAGAACAATAGTTCCAATCTAAATCAACATGAGCCAGAATACGCCAGCTTGAACCGCTCATCAGACAGGACGAGACCAGCAAGTCGAAATGAAATCCGATGTGAATGAAAGGATACGGTGCAGTCGTTGGCATACTAAGCAGTTGGTGGTCTTCTGAATGCAGTCCCGTCTCGTCAAAAACGCTTGGATTCTCGGTCCATCGTTGCTTCTGTGCAGTATATGTAGGTGAGCTGGCACCATCGTATCACTAAGTCGGACTGCAGGTGACGATTGTAGCGGCACGATCTACTTTGCTACTAAAGGTGACCGAAGCTGAAGCCATGCTTCAGATGGCCGTCCCCGATTTGCACGAAACCTACACTAATAGATTCACTATCTGAGATTTCCGCGGCGCTTTTGAATACCTAATCCCGGTATAATGTCTAACAATCATGAGTCGACCATTTCAAATATTTATGTAGTGCAGGTGAAACCATTCTCCATGATGGTTTGACCAATTTGGATGAAACCTTCACCAATCTATTCACCTGCGTGATTTCATCGGCGCTTTTCAATATCCAATCCCGGAACGATGTCTAACAATCTTAGTGGACCAATTCTTAGGTTTCCTTATCGCAGCTCAAACCATAATCCGAGATGGCCAGGTCGATCTGCATGAAACCTGTGGCGCCTCCTGCTTCAGGGGCGATGTCCGTTCTGGCAATCAAACACAAACTGTCCTTCATGCGTGGCGCTTTCGCTTGGTGATATCCGGGTAGGTCACGGGCTTCGGGCTGAAGCCGGATGCGTCGTGCTATGAATGAGCAAAGATGATGGCAATGCTGCCAATATGTGGTGATTACGGTTGGTGCTGGTGTGCTGTGACTGTTGAGTTTTTTTTTTTTTTGCTAGGACGTGTGCTACATTCGCATCGATTTTCCATGTTTCGCTAACGAATAGATCCGCTCGCCCGGCAAGTTTGATTACTACATGATCAGGGAGGGCAAGTTCTGGGCTCAACTATTGACGCAAGCCGATGCAGCTTGGGGTGGAGTGAGATGCTGTGCGCGTGATTGAGGCGACCAGCGTAGCGTTTCCTTCCTTACACAGTGACCCCTAAGATAGCGCATTAAATGTGTGGAGATACGTTGGAAGCGCAAAGCTCCACTACATATCATATGCCCCGGTGCTGCGGATGTGAGTCCGCCCACCCCTCCTATTGTATGTAATGATATTCTATTGATAATGCTTTTGTAATGATATTGTGCACTCACATTGAAATTGTGATGAAATATTGTGACATTTTTCAAAATTAATAGCGCATCCCATGCATAAAATAGAAGTCCGTTGATAAATATAGATGATGATGGGTGCAGAGTCCCGGACTGGCCGGCTTCGACGCCGACTAGCCGCCTGGCCTCCGAGCGCTCAAGGTTACAGAGGCTTCGTCGGTGGTGGGGTTCGGTGGTGCGGTGTGGCTGGCCATCTCGACCTCATCTGACCCTGACATTGGCATTAACATAGGATAACGTCATTTCTACTGAGGCGACTTCGCTGCAGCCGTAATCCACCCTCCAAATGTTTGCTTGAGTAATCAAAGACTTGAACACAATTAGTTCACAGTCAAGCAAAAATAAGCTCGCAGTCACTCCATAGTCAGCTTAAAATCAGCCACATCCAGTCCACAGCCAGTCCATAGCCAGGCCACAGCCAGGCCACAGCTAGTCTACAGCCAGTCCACAGCTAGTCCACAGCTAGTCCACAGCTAGTCCACAGCCAGTCCACAGTCAGTCCACAGCTAGTCCACAGCTAGTCCACAGCTAGTCCACAGCTAGTCCACAGCCAGTCCACAGCTAGTCCACAGCCAGTCCACAGTCAGTCCACAGCCAGTCCACAGTCAGTCCACAGCCAGTCCACAGCCAGTCCACAGCGAGTTCACAGCTAGTACACAGCTAGTCCACAGCTAGTCCACAGCCAGTCCACAGCCAGTCCACAGCCAGGCCACAGCTAGTCCACAGCTAGTCCACAGCCAGTCCACAGCCAGTCCACAGCCAGTCCACAGCCAGTCCACAGCCAGTCCACAGCCAGTTCACAGCTAGTACACAGCTAGTCCACAGCTAGTCCACAGCCAGTCTACAGCCAGTCCACAGCCAGGCCACAGCTAGTCCACAGCTAGTCCACAGCCAGTCCACAGCCAGTCCACAGCCAGTCCACAGCCAGGCCACAGCTAGTCCACAGCCAGTCCACAGCCAGTCCACAGCTAGTCCACAGCCAGTCCACAGCCAGTCCACAGTCAGCACCAGTCGGTCCGCCGTCGGACTGCGGCCAGTCCACAGTCGGGTGGCACCACGCGGCCGTTACGCTACTGTGGACGGCGCCATCCGTCTCCTTTAGCCGGCTTCGACAGCGCATTGAAAGCCCAATTGATTTTGTGGATCGGGCTGAAATAGATGGACGATATTACCCGTGCCGGTACATTTTGCCGGACTATTTAGGAGACGGCGCTGTCAGCAGAAGCTGGGAGCCGCTGCCGACGGCTGTATTTACTGGTCGGCAGACAGCCGCCCGAGTGAGCTACTGTTGGCGGTCGACTGGCGGGGACGCAGCCAAGGGCTAGCCGGGCACCCTTAGCATAAAAAATACACCAGATGAAGCGAGAAACTTTGAAATAATCCCCAGTGATGATTCGATGAAACGAAGTTTTCAATATACAAAAGCAAAATATTCTGGGCGCTTTGCGCGCCTTAAGCTTTCTCTGTTTCCTCACATTTTTTGTTGTTGTTGATGACACCCCCCCCCCCTCTTCTTCGAACAATCCTGGCTGACCACTGTCGGCTGGGCGGAAGTTGTAAAAAAACAGTTATTAACAGTGATTAATTAATTCGATGTAGATATATTCGTCAAACTATATGTTCAGCACATTAGTAGGCGACAAACCTCATCATTTAAGGCAAACATGCAACATACCTGCACTAAAAATACACAAGTATCAAGCTCGTTGTTATATTTGAATGTCTGACTAAGATTCTTGCCCAGCTGTTGGATCCTTCAGACTGGTAGCTCACTATCTGCAAGTAGGCAAACACACGTTGATGGTTGTTCTTTTGCTTCCTTCCAGGAATCTATGATCTTTGTGAGATAACGGAAACTTAGCATACCAAAGAATATGTCGATTATCTATGCGAATATACGAAATATCAAAAATATCAATATTTGCATATACAATATTTAAGACATTCCTTCTTGTAACACTTTTATGGGAAATCGTATTCAAACGGTCAATAAATGGACTTGTCACACTTTCTAGTTTTCACCCTGTTAGATGCAGCATGCAGGTAGTTTTGATTCAGCGTTCGAATGCCAGCACATTAATCATATTTGATAAGTGACATATAACATCTTTTTGTGTGCTTTAAAAATCCAGAACAAAACAAAATTGTGCTAAACTATTTGACGGCGCGAAATTTCGGTTAGCCCTTAACGCATTCGATTCACCGCATCCTGATCCCTGCTCGAATGAAGTGGACCGAAAGACGAGCAGACGAGCCTCATACCAGGTGTTTGTGAGACAGCAACGCAGGAGCCATTGCCATTCCGACTGCGGGTGTAAACCATCGCCTGCAGCCCGCCGCCCAGTATTCGCGCTAGCCCAAAACAGCTCTTTCGCCTCTCAGTCTCCATCCGGCGGGGCACGGTGCTTTCAGAGGCATCGGGAGGAGGTAGGGAGGGGTGGGGTGGGTCGCCAGGCCGCTGCACGGTGAGCTGCCGGTGCACAAACACCGGCGCGTCGACGGCGACGACACAATTGGCGCGTCGGCGTCGACGGCCGGCCGCCGGCGGCCACATGCGGCCCGGCCGGATCGGATTGCCAGGCCGGGGGGGCACCAAACGCTGGTCGCATGCAGCGCCTGCGTCTAACAGATGTGTGGAGCAGCAGGCACGCCGCTGCTGCTGCCTCGCCAACACCGAGGACGGTCGCCAGGGCGTCCGAATGAGTCAGGTTTGACTTCAAGGAATAGTCACTCGAGAACACTACTCGCCGCGCTAAGACAAGTCAAGTCTGTCGGTCTTCTCGCCAGTCGTCTTGCCGGTCGCCTTGCCGGTCGTATTGCTGGTCGTCTCACCGGTCGTCTGTATGAGGTCGTCTCGCCGGTCATCTGCATCGTCTCATTGATCGGCCGAAGACAGAGCGTTTTCCTATCACCACTCGCTCGCCCACCATCTAATATAGCCTCCAGCCAGGTTATCGCCTGCTGGCGCCCCGGTGGCGGTGCGGCGTGTTGGCTGACGGGTGTGTGCGGCGGACAGGTGGAGCCCGCCGCAGCCGGGCAGGAGCCGTGCAGTCCAGCCTGCAGCCTTGTGTCTGACTAGTCGGCGTCCGACACCACTCTGTTCTCTGCACATCACAGATGTCCGACTGGTGCCAGCCGAACAGGCTCGGCAGCGAGCTCTCCGCTCCACAGATGGTGCCTGTCGAGATGGCTGTAGGAAGTTTTGTCGGTGTGGCCAGAGCGGATTGCAGTGAGGGCTTCATCGGAAATATTACCACCCGGGCATTACGTATGCTCTTGCTGGATTGCCTAGTGAAGATGACTCCATTGCCAATAACTGCCATGGGCTTGAGAAAAGCGGGGCTTCATATAAATAAGCATAGGACATGAACCCAAATGCAATATCGCATAATGGTATGTGCGATTTGAGACTATCAGTCACAAAATTCGGTAACATGTACAAACAAATATAACTACATTAACCCGCCCTGTCTCGGGGGGTCTTCAACCGCCCCCCCCAGGTTTTTCGCGGATAGTAAACGAACGGCGCGCGGCAGCGCGCCCAAATTTGGTATACATTTTCCCCACATCAATTTGGCACGCCATTTCAAAATTTTGAAGTCAGGTCATCTAGGATCAACGAGTTAGTCAAGGTCAGGTGAGGTCACCTCCAAAAAAGTTCAACCAGTCGTCACGCTTTAACGGACGCAGATATTTTGATGAAACTTTCAGCGTTTACATATCTTAAGGATGCAATAAAACGTACAAAAGGAATTTTTCACTTTTCCGTTTTTGACTACCTATAAATTTTGCATATTTGCCTATTGCAGTTCAAATCGAAGATTCTGGCTGAAGTAAGCATTTTTTTATTAGTGCAAGTTGACTTCCAACAACGTTTCTCGGTCCGCTCTACCAATTAGAAAAGGGAAATTGAAGGAAACTTGGAAAATCAATTTTGAAATTTCAAAAAAAAAAGTTTTATTTTTGGGGAGCCACAAAAGTGTATGGCCCTGGTAGATTTCGCTGTCCTTTTCTGATTCCAAATAATTTGTTTCTCAAATATCCGCAAAATGAACTGCCCAGCGCCAAAAACATAATGTAAGTCGTGAAAAGTCGTGAAAATCTAGCCCCTGGTGACATCACTTTTTGGGGGAAATTGTTTTGGGGGTGGATCCGGACCATACTCGTCGAGAGCTTTCCGATGACACCTTCGTCTTCGTGCGACGCTTAGCTTGGATTTTAGAGGGGGGTTACTATCGCCCGAGACGGGGTGTGGGGATCTGACCGGAGAGACGGCGCGGGTTAATCATCATCAACAAGGCGACTAATGTGCGTTGTTCATCTCGAGGTAACGCGCACTGACTGTGCAGGATAGGTGGGTAATAATCACAACTCGACGTGTCCATGTGTCAGATAGAAACCAGTTCTTGCGTTAGGAACACTTGCAGCCCAAATTTATGCACTTGAAAAGAAGTTGTTTGACACATTATTTAATACTGATGTCTGAATATCATGGTGATGTTGAATCGTTGGCCATGGCGACAAAATGAGGCACCTATTTTCTTACGAACTCAGGGCACATCAGCACAGCAGATTAAGACTCTTTAGTCTATTTTCTCATCGTACGTTGTTTCCCTTCATGGACGTAATCAATATGAGCCGCTGCGGCCTTACCACTGTATGACTTTATAACCGACACCTTTGTTTTCAGGCTGACGTCTGTGTCCCGTATCTGATGCGGCCGATACAGGGGTCATCACAGGGCTACAGTTCAAAGGTCACAGGTCACAGGTCTGTCGGCCAGCGCTTGTTTGTCGGCTTACGACAGATGGGCTAGCACAGACTTAGCCTGTCTCCCGGCTGACACGGTTGTCTCCTACTTAACTGCTGTGTCGGCTGTCTAGCGGCTGTCTGTCGGATGTCGCATGTCTCTCTCGGCTGACGCCCGCGGCCCCCAACTGACGCCTATGTCTGCATCTCTCGGCTGACGCCGGCACCCTGCGGCTGATGCCTGTATCTCTCAACTGACACCCGCATCTATCGGCCGTTGCTTGTGGCTGACGCCTGGATATCCTAGCTGATATCCCAGCTGTGTCTCCCGACCGACGCTCGTATCTCCCGACCGACACCTGCGTCTCTCCACTGACACCCCTGTCTCCCGAATGACGCCTGTGTCTCCAGATCGACGCCTGTGTCTCCCGACCTAAACCCGTGTCTCCCGACCGACGCCTGTGTCTTCCGACCGACGCCTGTGTTTCCAGACTAGCATCGGTGGCGATGGATTTTGTGTCGGCGATCCAACGGCTGTGTTGCCTGCATAGGTGTGGGAGAGCCCAGGTGACAACGACGGGTCGCAACGGACGCACCTGGACAATGTGTATCTGATGGTGCGCGATCGTCGAGCATGAACAGGACGCAGCCGGCGACAGCCGACGACAGCTGGCGACAGCTGGTGACAGCACCTCGACACTCGTCATTCCCGTGCCATGCTGCTCTCTTTGTTGTTATGAGCTGTGGAGGTTATGAGCTGTGTGGGTAATGGGCTGTGGAGGCTATGAGCTGTGGAGGTTGTGATTCACTCCGTCCTAGGTGGTTGCGGCCAGATAGACCCAAGCAATCACGCAATTCCGGTCGGAATTACCCAATTGACGTCACTTTTTGGCCAAGATTATTATGTCGTCAACGTTCTTCTTGTGGTACTGCAGTGCCACAAACCAGACCTGATTGGGCCAATAGTCAGCTGGACCGCACACGGATCAAGCCCCGCCTTTTCGGGACACTGGAGGTCAACGCTGCCATGTGTTCTGCCAACTGAATCGGCTGTATTCGCTTCGGAGACCACGCCATATCTCCTTGTCTTTCTCTAGTTTAACACCCCGTGTACCCATTTTGAAGAAAATCCGAGGAGTTCGATATAGATGACCTTGGACCTTTGACCCCGAATATCTCCGTGGTGTTTGTAGTACGCCTGCTTGATTGTGCTCATGATAATCATGGTACAGAGCTCTACCAGTATGCTCGTTTTCAAGATGTTCCACCGGCAAAAACCGAATATCAATCTAGCTTGACGTACAGATTGATGTTAGTTTCGCTCTTATCCTTGCATATTCGCGCTGGGAGAACTTTTGACCCGAATAATCAAGCTGTTAATGAACGCTCCTCTTAGCTTTAATGATCATGAGGACCAGGGCATCGAGTACTACCAGCGTACCAATTTTTAAAGTAATCTAAACAGTCCGATCTCAAGGACTCTAACATTTGACCTTGAATATCTCCACTGTTTACAAACACCCCTCTTAGATTTTATGCCCATGATGACTAATGCATCGAGCACTACCCGTGTGTCCATTTTGAAGAAAATCCGAGGAGTCCGATATCGATGATCTTTGGCCATTGACTCTGAATATCTCGGTAGTGTTATGCAATACGACTCCTTGATTGTGTTCATGATAATCAAGGTACCGAGCTCTACAAGTACGCTCGTTTTCTATGTTCCGCCTGAAATAATCGAATATCAATCTAGCTTTATTTGCAGACCGATATTTGTTTCGTGATTATTTATAATCCATGCATATTCGCAGTTGGAGAAATTTCTACCCGAATATTACAGCTGTTTATTAACGCCTCTCTTAACTTTTATGCTCATTATGATCAGTGCATCCAGTTCTACCAGTGTACGAATTTTGAAGGGAATCGGAAAGTCCGCCTTACCGGCGAATATCAAACGCAATATCAATCTGAATCTGTTGCTAATTTGACTAACATACAACTTCCTCAGTCTTGCCCAACAGCGTCGCACATGTTGATATTCGTCGCACACGTCGCCCACAACGTCGCACACAACGTCGCACACAACACAAGCGACCCTGTTCGGAAACAATCGTGGAAAAAGCATGAGGAATGAGAGGAGAAAAACAAACAGCAATCAAAGCTTATCATTGGTAGAAACGGCTCTTGGTCCCAGGCACATTCATTTTGTACTCTCATTTTATTGGGCAGTGTAGAGAGCCTTGAACACGGGTATGCTGCATGCTGATATTGGTTCTGCATGAACAGTTTTGATTGAAGTTCTCGCATCGAACTCTTGGCAACCTCTGAGCATATTTCCGAAGTCGGAGCGCATGCTTGTTGAACACTACGTTTTTAGGAAAGACCACAAAGGAAACGGAGCCATTTTTTGGGTCAGGTCAGGTCAAATGCGTGGTCTGACATTCCCTATAAATCTCAATATAGACTATGGCTTAGTAACAATCGAACTGAATCGCAATTCCTGACTGAACACGGCCAAAGAATGGCACCTGGGCTCCATTGAATTGGTGAACTCGCTTCAAAACCTGAGGAGATGGCTGACATAGATGAAGCGAACTGGTCATTCTGTCAGCACCAAACACTAAGCACCAGTTCGTCTGCTGACGCCACAAGAATCTAATGAGGTCAGAGGATGAGATACTTCTGAGGTTGTGATCCGGTGAATTTGCATCATGTGAAGGGCCTGGGAGCACAATTTCTACGCATTGCACAGTGGTCACCAGTCGCAACTGTCAAACGATTCACATAGAGATGAAGAGTACGCGAACGTCGCCACCTGTAGGATGGGTTGAGTGAGTTGTAGAGGGGAGGGGGAGGCACGTGCCGATATGGTCACCGGTGCCTCTCGACAGCCAATCAGCAGCACATCGCCCACGTGTGCACTTCCGTCGGTCCCGACGACAAGGCGTAAACACACGAGCGGGGCATATGGGGCGAGGTGCGGCAGCCAGCGAGTCGAGGTCGTCCGACCAAGCTGACAAGATGGGTCGTGTCACCGACACTGCCCGGTGCTCGGCGCCGTCGGCAATATCCTGCGGCAGTTACAGCGCGCCTCGCGGTGATGAGTCCGTCCAATGGAACGTTTTTGTTTGTCTGGCGCTGCGCTGAAGGCCTAGTTACGTGTCGCGCCACGGAGACACGACGGGGTGGTGAGAGGCGGTCAGATGCATCTCAGGATAATGATGCCACGGAGACACGACGGGGTGGTGAGAGGCGGTCAGATGCATCTCAGGATAATGATGCCACGAAGACACGACAGGGTGGTGAGAGGCGGTCAGATGCATCTCAGGATAATGATGCCACGGAGACACGACGGGGTGGTGAGAGGCGGTCAAGTGCATCTCAGGATAATGGTGCCACGGAGACACGACGGGGTGGTGAGAGGCGGTCAAGTGCATCTCAGGATAATGATGCCACGGAGACACGACGGGGTGGTGAGAGGCGGTCAAATGCATCTCAGGATAATGGTGCCACGGATAGATGGACTTTGGTGTGAAGAACAGCATGGAGGGAGGAAAGTTTAGTGTGTGTTCTCTTCAAAGCGTCGGATGCAAGACCCGAAACCTGGTTAATTCATGGAACCGGAAGCTACTGTCGCGAATTGGTAGTGAATATTCCGATATCTGACCGCACTTCATCTAATATCGGATGAATGCTGATCTTCGGATGTGCTGGAGCATTGGTTTGCTTACTCAGCAGGAGCTCCAATGATTTTTTATGGAGAAATCCATGGATGTGCTGCAGTGTGGAACCGTGACTGATGGGCGACGGGCCCCGTCGAAACCTGGTTAATTCATGGAACCGGAAGCTACTGTCGCGAATTGGTAGTGAATATTCCGATATCTGACCGCACTTCATCTAATATCGGATGAATGCTGATCTTCGGATGTCTTCGGATGGTCTCCTGCGAGTGTATCTCTGTGCGGCCAGTGCATGCTAAGTTGCGGGTCGCCGCCACGCTAGTGCTGCCGGTGCTGGCTGACATATGTCACTGTTCGGCTGGGTTGGGAGCTGCAGAACTACGCCCATTCTTTAAATTTCAATTTTTCCCAATTTGATCTGTCCATGGACTTTGCCCATCTGTCTGTCTGCTCCGTCTATCTGTCTGTCCGCTCTGTCTATCTGTCTGCTCTGTCTGTCTGCTCTGTCTATCTGTCTGCTCTGTCCATTTGTCTGTCTGTTCTGTTCATATGTGCTGTCTGTTCTGTTTATCTGTCTGCTCTGTCTATAGGTCTGCTCTGTCTATATGTCTGCTCTGTCTATATGTCTGCTCTGTCTATATGTCTGCTCTGTCTATATGTCTGCTCTGTCTATATGTCTGCTCTTTATCTATGTCTGGTCTGTCTGCTCTGTCTATCTGTCTGCTCTGTCTATCTGTCTGCTCTGTCTATCTGTCTGCTCTGTCTATCTGTCTGCTCTGTCTATCTGTCTGCTCTGTCTATCTGTCTGCTCTGTCTATCTGTCTGCTCTGTCTATCTGTCTGCTCTGTCTATCTGCGCCGTTTGATGAGTGGGAGGTGCGGCCGCCGTTGCTGTACCATCACAGCGGCCGATTACGCCCCTGCCGATCTCTGGACACATAATCGCATCGCAGAGCGGCGACCGGTAAACAAAGGTGCCCTCACCCCGCCCCACCCAGCCCCCACTCCACCCCAACGGCAGCGAGTGCTGGCTCCGGGACCTCCGCGAAGGTTGGGAAGTATCGCCTGCATAGTGGGGAGGGTAGTGGTGGAGGACACCCACTGGCTATTGTGACGACATGCACAGCCGCCATTATCATGCGAGTACATGGACATGGTGGTGTGTGGTACAGTGAGAGGGACACCGGAGTCGATATTTACACAGGTTAGCATATTGCTATAATATATAATTATGTATATACATGCATGCATATACATGCATGCATATGCATGCATATATATAATTCTGCCTGAGTTGTGAGTCACATTCTAAGCGCTTTGGAGACGCGCTACACGGCCATGCTCCGAAGCCGAAAACAAGCACTCGGTACGGCGAAATCCAGCCCGCGTGGGGCGCCGAGCACGCCGGAGCAGAATGCCGACGTGGTGACACGCGGCGCGTCGCCTGACAACAACGTATGGCGACAACGTATGGCGACAACAACGTATAGCGACAACGACGTATGGCGCGTCGCCTGGCAACAACACCCGTCCGGCATTACATGAGCCGCCGACTCGGCAACCGCAACACCCGGTCACGAGAGACGTGGGTGGTTTGCGGTGTGCAAACAAACCCAGAGCAGCGCGTCCCGGCGGAGCGCGAGACACACGGTGAGCTTCATGGTGGTGTGTGCCCAACTGCCGACTGGGGTATCACGCCCACGGTGCTGCACGAGCGTCTGAGTGCGGCCCGGCGCTGACCGAGGTTTCGTGAAGTCACTCTCACATGCCGACCAAGATCAGTCAACGATGATCTGCTATGACCGCTATGTTGAGGAAGTTGCGGGTTGGTACCTACTGTGGGTGGTGCCTGCTGCGGATGGTGCCTGCTGCGGGTTTGTACCTGCTGCGGATGATACCTGCTGCGGGTTGGTACCTGCTGTGGGTGGTGCCTGCTGCGGATGGTGCCTGCTGCGGATGGTGCCTGCTGCGGATGGTGCCTGCTGCAGATGGTGCCTGCTGCGGATGATACCTGCTGCGGGTTGGTACCTGCTGTGGGTGGTGCCTGCTGCGGATGGTGCCTGCTGCGGATGGTGCCTGCTGCGGATGGTGCCTGCTGCGGGTTGGTACCTGCTGTGGGTGGTGCCTGCTGTGGGTGGTGCCTGCTGCGGATGGTGCCTGCTGCGGATGGTGCCTGCTGCGGATGATACCTGCTGCGGGTTGGTACCTGCTGTGGGTGGTGCCTGCTGCGGATGGTGCCTGCTGCGGATGGTGCCTGCTGCGGATGGTGCCTGCTGCGGATGGTGCCTGCTGCGGGTTGGTACCTGCTGTGGGTGGTGCCTGCTGTGGGTGGTGCCTGCTGGGGATGGTACCTGCTGCAGATGGTGCCTGCTGAGGATGGTACCTGCTGCGGGTTGATACCTGCTGCGGATGATGCCTGCTGCGAATGGTGCCTGCTGCGGATGGTGCCTGCTGCGGGTTGGTACCTGCTGTGGGTGGTGCCTGCTGTGAATGGGCGCAGAATTACAGCAACCCGGAAGCCATAATTTGGCTTCCTGTTTGTTTTCTTGTTCTGGCTTCTGTCATTTACAGCAGACATGGATCATTCGCACTGTGCTGGCAATCGTTGTGTATACAACTATGCCCTCTGACCCCTTTACAGTGGCAGTGCTGGATCGGGTTGATATTTTGGTCACACGCGCCGAATGAACATCGGTGTGAATAATAATAATCTCACGGCGTTCGAACGGGCTCGTCAGCAGCCAGCAATAATTAGTTCCCTGCTATGCTGGTGCACATCCAGTCATCTTGCGGGGTATTTCTTGTATACTTGCAGGCATGAGGTATGATCCAGCGTTTGAACGGCTAGCTGAAAGTGAGGAATATGTGGAGATCCCAGAAGATGTACTTGACAGCATGTCAACAGACCAGAAGGTCTCTTACGAACTATGTCGGGCGGTGAAAGCTGGAAGTCTGTCCGCAAGTATGCAAGAAATGAAGCCTGGCAAGTTGAACCACGCGCGCTGGTTGACAACAGGTGAGAGGATAGTGTACTTGTGGACCAGGCAGCACGGCCTCACCGACTCAAACAAGAGAATCCTGAGACGGCTGGCAGAGTTCTGCGTCAACGTATATTTCAAGTGCTACTTTGAGATTAAGACGAAGCCCAAAGTCGTGGACGCACCCGAACACATAATAACCCATCTCCGGACCTTTAGTACGCAACCAGAAGAGGTTCAGGCGGCGGTTACCCGCTGTGTTCGGTATTCCGCCTGGTACGCCCATCCTGAGAGCCTCCTGCTGTCCCTTCTCGCCAGCGAACAACCTGAAGATAGGAAGTTTGCCATCGAAAGGATCATCGGTGTGAGAGGAGGAGCAGAGTACGGGGACAAGTCGCCAAGGACGAGAAGGAAACCTAAGATCAGCATGTCCTCCTCATCACTTATACAACTGATCGACTGGGACGACACAGAGATCACGAAACCTGTGTTTACGTGCGGAATCGCCACAACAGAACTCAGGAGGATCATATCCATGCCGCTGGATGTCCCTCCGTTCCCTGCGAATGCCCAGTCGACGGAGCGGGCGGTCCAGCACGTTACGACAGCCGCTGGAAAGGTCAGGAGGCCCGAGATGGCTCTGTCCGCGCCAGTGCCCACCACAGAAAACAGTTACCAGTGTTCCTCTCTAAGAAGGTTATAATGGAAGCTATGAAGTAGGCCAATGACGTGGAATAGTAAAAAGGCCACACAAAACTGTACTTTATGCATTCTGTCCTTCAGATATCTATTATTTCCTTCAGCCGATCACTAAACGGTAGTCCTGTGTGCTATGCAATTATTTCCTACATTACAAACGATTACTATGATACTTCAAAGCTTGTTTTATGTTATTTGAAGTTTTCAAGAAACATGTTCGCTTTTTGTATTTTGTATATGAACCTGCCTTTGCCTTTTTCAACATACCTACTATTGTCTCCCCCTGGATCCGCCCCTGAGGGAACCTAGGCATCAGTTTTCAGTTCGTTAGTATAAATTTTAGATGTAGACTGGACATGCTTTTGATCAATGAGTCAATTTTCCGAGTTAATGAAAAAAGCACCTATAGATGGCGTTAGTGAGAGATGTGTCGGACGGACCAGAGAAACCGTCAGAAATATATCCAATATACGCTTTAGCGCGCTGAAAAGTGGTAATCATAGGTATCTTGGTGTGAACATCACGAATATAACAGTCACACACCTTTCAGACATGCCTTTGTGTCCATAGTCCCATATTTAGCATAAAGTTAGGAAACATACCTGCAGAAAAGTGTAAATTTGCGGACCAGAAAATGCTTTGATCCAAAAACAGCTTTCGAATTTGAAATCAGCACACTCGATTACATCTCAAAATCGCATGGCCGAATCTCGAATCCAAAATTTATCAAGGACGCTGTGCCCTACTGTTCATAGGAAGCACATTCCTTCCAGCCTTTCAAGCTCATTTTGTGTTGCTTATGTCGGAAATTGTATTAACCAAACGTTTCTTGTTGACAGGAATCCAGCCATAGTCAGTTCACTGAACTGCCAATGTTGTTTTCAAACTGAGACATGCAAAGCAGCAACAGCAAAGTCCCATCTCGCTCTCTTCATGGCTGCAGAGCAGATGACCACGTGATGATCTCAAACAGGACATTCTGCCATTTGATACTGGACCGTGGCCAACCTGGTAGACTTGTCACCTAACGTCTAACTGTAAAGCGGTGCAGTACTTCCTACCAACAATTGCTGTTAAACGGCACAGTCTACATTTCTCGTGACCGCACATGACAGTGAAATATAATTCGGTAGCGGACTGTACATTGTACAGAAATTGTTCTGCGTCTCTGAAAGGATGCAGCGAGATGTGTCATGCAATGTGATGTAAGTATGTGGTGTAAGGATATAGGTATGTTATGAATTAAATGCGAAAGCATTTGATAATTTATTTTATTGCATAGCAATCACTATGATTACAGGAAGTGCGTTTTGAAAATGAACTTATATTAACTCCAAACGTCGACGAGTATATGTCAAGCTTAGTAAATGTTTTGCCTCAACACACTGATAGGGACTGGCGAATAGTGCCAAAGTTGGACTATAACGAGCGAACCAGTGATAGACGCCGAGTGTATTATCATACATACATGTATGTGCATATATATGTATATATATATACATGCATATATACAATACACTATTTGTGATAGTAATTCGTCACTTGCCTTCTACTCGTGGCTTGCTTGAATGCCTGTTTCGCGATTGGTGTCACAGTATCTGATCAGAGATCCTTTATCAATTTGGCCATGCCATTTGGTCTGGGAAGCGATTTCGACCCGTACAAATCAGTCGGTCGTGGTTTCCGGCAGTTCCAAGAAGCATGTCATTGAAGTCAATTCAGCTTTCGCCCAATATAAAGTTCTAGAAGCTCAATCGCACTAAATTTCAAACGTTCGACCATATCTGGAACTGGACATTCCCGTGCGACGTTGATTCTGGAAAGTGATGTATATTGGCCCCGTGGGTGGTATTCCTGCTGCCCTTCCGGCAATAGAACACACAGCATGTTGCTTGCAATGCTGCTCCATCCTCAAATGACGAAATGCTGGTTCATTTACACACAGTGACCGATGACCCGGATGAACTTACTGCTGATTAATGCATCGTAGAAACGTTTGAATGTAAGCAAATTGGATACCATCCGCTGAAAACCGTTATTAGCTACAACTAAATATGAATATGTTCCCTGACATGCAGCGCACAATACAGGCAATAGCATAATAATGCACACCGCAAAATACATGCAGTGCGCCAAGAAGTTGGGCTTCCAAATAAAGCACGTGCAATGTAATCAACCAAGTAATCAACTTATCAATCAAACTGAATTAATCAAGAAGTGTAGAACTTGAAAATTGAATCATTGTAGAGCTAAATCGTCAGGAATGGCATCACTGTAGGGAGTTACATGGTGAGAAATTGCCCCGGGAAGGGACTACCCTAAAAGTTCAAAGTTGTCGGAATTTTGCCACTTGATGTTAAAAAAATATCCATTATTTCCATAGAAACCTGCCCTTTTTGACAAACGGTTCCCTTATTTGGAAACACTATTTCTTAGTTTGTTTCATTTTAATCCTCCTTGGGGCCGATCATCGGGTCCGCTCCCTCCCCCTCCAATTGCATGGCACGCATGCCCCAAATTGCATGGCACGCATGACACTGTTATCAATCAGTAATACAGGACGCATAAGCATGCTGCTAGATGCAGGAGGTCAAAATGTTATCGGAAATGACGTCGATTCAGGAAACGTCAAATTGCATAAGTAATCGCTTGTAAGGGCCCGTAGAATCAGGGAAGGGCCAGCATGCATTCGCAAGGGACCAACCACTTTCGTAAGGATCTGTAAACGTTCACAAGGGCCGGTATATGCTCGCAAGGGATAAAAACATTAGTAAAGGTCCGTGGACGTTCGTAATGCGTCCGTGGACGTCTGTAGGCGTTCGTAGAGACTAGTAGACGTTTGGAAGAACCCGTAAACGTGTGTAAGGACCCTTAAACTCGCATAAGGCCCCTAAGACGCTTGTAAGGGCATGAGGCATCACTGACAATCGTAAGGGTCCATAGGCGTATTTCAGCATCCACAGTGAGATTTGCATGCGATTTGCATTGCACACATTTGTACCAACAATAGCTTCGGTAGCCACAAAATGTGGTGCTGGCCTTTCTATCTCCGTCATGTCGACTCCGTAGATGACTACGTACGGACTCGTAGACGGTCTCAGAAACCTGAGAACAGCATCAGCAAAACAAAGAAAGGATTAATTGCATCATAAACCTCTCCTTTCCTTTCTGTGGTGCCGAAGTCCAAAATCCATAGTGATAAATTGGTCCTTGTCGGCAGTTCATTGTGGTCCGTTCCCTGAACAGCCCCAATGCTGTGTGTCTGACCGGGGTATGCAAGGCAGGAGCAGCGCAGAGCCGTCTCTATCTCCCTCCATGGCTGCACGACAAATTGTTTCGTGATGACCGCAAACGCAATTTCCTGCCCTTGAACACTGGGCCGTGGGCCGTGGTCATCATCCTGGTACGCTGTGAAGGAAGGCCTAAATGTAAGGCGGCGCAGTATGCTCACGAATAATAACTGTCAAGCTGCACAGTCTAGGCTCCCAATCGCCGGCAATGCATTGGGCTCATCTGAACATAACTCGGTAACAGACCGCACCTACAAGGGTAGCACTGTTTGCCGTGAGTCAGCATTCGTGATGAGCTTCTGGGCATCTGGACCTTTCTCTGCGCATTCATAAGGAGCTTTGGCTTTCTCCGTGGGTCTACACGGACTGGAGTCGCTCTCTGAAGCGTGTCGTTATCGATGCTGAGAGCCGCGCCTCCTTAACATGCCGAGGCCGTCGTCGGCGAACAGCGAAGTCGCCCGACGCCGCGGGTACAAAAACAACGCTACACCAGGCGCGAGCCACTTCCGGGTAGTGAACGGCGTCGCACTACCCGAGGCCACAGCACGTTGTTGTGCTTCCCCAGACTATCGCAGGATGTCGCGTTTCCCTAGGCTACCGCACTGTATCGCGCGTCCCCAGACCACCTCACCGTTTCGCGTTTCCCCAGGCCACCGCACGGTGTCGCGTTTCCTCAGGCCACTTCACGGTGTGATGTTTCCCCAGGTCACCTCACGGTTCACGCTGCCGATAATGGATCGAATCAAAGCATTAAAGCAGAGTAAGTATAACATTTTCGTAGCTTATTTACATAGACGCAAATTGGCGTGCAGGCAATTCAATGTTACTACAGCTGACCTATCATTTTATGAAGCAATCACAATAGCACTAAGGATGTCCAGCTACGTCTAATATGTAATGAAAGTGAAAGGAAGTCGATTGAAAATTCGCTCTGCACAAAAGGGATCTTTGTCTTTGCCTAAAGTTGTTCTATCTTTGCCATGCGTTCGTATTTAGGTAGAGCTTAGCTGTATTGTGCACCATGTAATATCTTATAAGCAGGGGCGGATACAGGGAGCACTGGTGAATCCCCCTCCCCTACATGGAAGGGTGTCCCCTGTCTGGAAAGGCATTCGTTCAGTCAGTTCGAGTGCATCCCCCCCGCCCAACGAAGTTTTCTGCTGAAGGCACCCGTCCCAGGAAATTCCTCCCCCTGGACAATAATTCACATCCGCCTCTGGTTGTAAGTGGCTTAGAAATATTTTGAGTCGTGCCTTCGGAGAAGCCAAATACCACTTAATTTAGAGAAAGTGTGCTTTAAATTCGCAGGCAGACACCGTTCACAATATAATCAGCAATCACTATCGCTATCACTATATCTTGCACCTGTACGGAGCGCGTCAGCATACATGTGACACCATTGCCGTTATCACGTGCTAGCGTGCAATCGCACAAGTAGCGAAGCTCAACCAGCTTCGGTTGAAGCTGGTGCTGACCGGCTTCAACCGAATCCCGATCAGAGCTTCGCCACATGTCCGCTGCCCGCGACGGCCGACAGGCTTGGAGCGGCGACACGGCTACGGCACCTGGAGTGTTCGGACCCCTCCCGTCCAGAGTGGCTGGCGACCTGGTGACGTATGACGTCATCGGCCGGCTGTCGCTTGATCAACAGTAGGAGGTGCTTCGGAGCTGATGGCTATTACTGCACTGGACTGGAAAGGCAGCGCTGAACAGGCATGTGCTGGTGGCTGGCAGATCAGTGTGCGTAATATCGCTAACGAACAAGCAGGTGATGGTGGATGACCTGTCAGTGTTAGTGACATGGCTGCCGCACAGTCAGGTGACGGTGGCTGACAGGTCAATGTTCGTGCCGTGGCCACTGGCCAGCCAGGTGTGGCTTGAGCGATAGTCCAGGCGAACCTTGTCTGGACCGCGAAGAACCTACTGCGGACTTGATCTGAAAGGGTCGCTACCACTACACTATATTACTGGACTTTCCAAAGGCAACGGGCATCGCGAGGTAGCCGGGCGCGTGACATGTATTCCCGGCTGCTCGACGAAAACCCGAAGTGGCTGTTTACTAGAGCAGCGTGACATTCCGCCCTCATCGCGTATTCCTCAGCGGCTCTGTTTTCCGGCTAAATATGCAGCAGCTCCTTCGAATCAAGTATCACCAAATAATAGGCCAAGGTCTGCCTTGACCACTCAAGTGACAAGGATCTCTGGGGCTTCCAGTTGAAGTTCAACTTCTCTACAACAGCGCAGTGGCCTGGACTTGAATGGCAACTCCGCTGCACAGTAGCCCACCCTTCTGCCAATGACGTCGGACAGGGACCCGCCTCATCATCGAGGACAGCGGGCAGAGGCGAGGAGAAGATCAGCGTGTATTCCTCCTTGTGCATGGGGACGAGTAGTCTAGGGGTAAGTTGCCCGTTTCACAATCGAAGGGTTGTGGATTCGAGTCTCACCTGTCGCTACTCTTCGCCCGCGACCAATCGGCGTGAGAGATTGGCGACACTACATGGCTCAACGGTCGATGTGTCGCAGAACCAATAGCCAACCAACAATCCTCCTTTTGCATAGCTGAAGTGTTTGCAATATTGGGCGTGACGTTTTGAAGTAATGATGTCTGGTGTCAAAATCGGCAGGTAACATCAAAGAACATCACAGTTTTTTTGTTGTTTTTGCGATATTGCTCTCTCCCCGGTGATATCGATAGCAAACGTGCAGATAATGGTATATTTGCCGCTAGAACACCAGCATGGCACTGTGGAGCGAGGCCTACGGGAACCACGGCCGAAGCGGACATGTAACCACGACCACTACAGCAGCCATTTGTACGACGCAACAGCGTTCTGGGGTGTGGTCCAACACGCTCTGGTTGCGCAAGTGCTTCCCAGAAGTTGAGCTGTCCCAACAGAAATAGTCCGCTCACCAATTTGATTTCTGCATCAGTGAAGCCCGACACATGTTGTGTGCCGAACCCCGAATAGTAGGCATTTGGTGCGGATATACGATGCCTGTTGTATTTTTCGAGAGCTTGCTACGTTTCATCCTGTGTATATCCATCCAGCCAGGAGGAAATATTGACATAATTACCGACACTGGGCAAGCTGAATAAGAAATCAGCCGCCGCATTTGATTTGGCTGATGGTCGGGGGTCGTCGGAGTGGCGCATCGACGCAAGAGCGAGACGCCGCAATGTGATTAGGTTCTGGGCCACGTACCGCAGTATTGATGAGCTGCCACTGCCGATTGTCTTAATCTTGCCGGTAAGGATGTGCGCTGCACTTGGCCTGTATGTGACAGCAGGGTTGGTATGTATGTATGGGTTGGACTTGCCCATGGGTGGCGCGGGCAGAGCACGCCGCCTGTTTTTGCCTGCGCTCACGGCTGGCGCCAGCTGGCCGACTGACGGGATTTCGGTAGTCGATGCCGCTGGCGGAGCGCCACCGTTTATCGCGCTCATCTCCATCGTGCGCTCAAGTTCCAGCGTCCACCACCGTGGTGCGCCCAGCCTGCTTTGGCTCGACCTCGGCCCACCCGGCGCGCGACGGTTGCGACTTCTCCTCCGGCGATGCAGCTGCCCAGTGTCGATGCGGCCACGGCGCGTCGCTGCCGACTCGGTCCGCAGCCATCTCGTCGGCGTCGACGACCGTCGACGGCTGGCAGCGGCGCGACGTGGGCGGCCGGTCGCGTCGGCTGTGTTTACGATTGCGTCGTCGACGAGTCGAGACACGGCTGGGCCAGGTATCGCCGCCGTCGCCGCCGTCGCCGCCGACACCGCCGCACACCACGAACACGGCAGGTAGAGATCACGACGCACGGGCACGACATCCGGCCGGCGGCCGTCCATCTGGCTGGCCCGTGTCGACCTGTCGACGCCGAGCCGAGAGCGACGCTCCAGTTGTGCCGCTGAAAATCGTCTCGTCGGATGCACACATACACACCTGGTAGTGAAGACACGCACTGGAAGGGCAGGATGCCCTCAAGCTCTCTCCTCGGCGATTGGACAGCAGATTTGCCTGCATATTGTACGGCGCAACAATTGATACCGTCGGCCGGCAGAGGTGCAAGTTTTTAGACATCGACTTCGAAGTCCACCTGGGTGACTCAAATGCGGTAATGCGATAATGGAGCTGGTGCCTTTGTGAGGCCTATGATTCTATACACACTAACTTATTGTATCTGGAATCCCATAGCCTAGTTGCAATTACTCCCAGTCATTTCGAATGGGCCCAAAAGTCCCTCGAGATACCGGAGGTTAGTTCGCCAGTCCAGATTGACACAGGTGACTGTTCAACCTCTATGGACCTTATGCCCTTGCGTGGGAATGATCCATGCTTAAAACGTATATTTTCCTTGCGGAATATTAGGACACAAATTTGCCAGCATTTAACCCGATACCTCAACAATACTGGAATCAATGCTCGAACAATCGAACAATGCTTGAGAAAAAACGCCGATTACAATGATGACTGCTGGAAAGTGGACACGAGTTCCGTTTCTGAACCTTCCGCTGTTAGAGCGACACATGGTGGGAATTTAACTACAAAACTGATAGATTCCAAGAGAAACTTCACACGAGCCAATCGCCAGAAATAGCCGACGTCGGCAGTATAGACCCGCAGAGCCGAGCACAGGACAGTTGACCACGTGCTCACCACGTAGCGGTCAGAGTGCAGGGATAGTGAAGCGCTGTTTTAGCCCATCTACCGTACGTGCATCCAGGTGACACCATATGAAACGTCCAGATGACATCATGCGCTATATCCAGGTGACACTATGCAATACATCCAGGTGTCGCCATATGAAACATCCATTCCTACCGTACGTAAATCGAACTGATGCCATGGGATCTAGCCATGTCTACCGCATGTTCACTCGAGTGATACCATGGGATGCAGCATGCTTGCCGCACGCTATATCCATGGGATATGCCGCGTGCCTACTCATGGTATCAGAGTGATGCCATGGGACGAGGCTGGGAATATCGTAATCAGCAATTTTGCGAGTTAATTTTTTCATACGACGTCCGCACGAGAGCCGCTAAAATTATCTGAACATTCCTGGGCGCGGACGGGTCCCCGCCCACGGCCGTTGGTGCAGGTCACGAGTGGGCGCGGACGGGTCCCCGCCCACGGCCGTTGGTGCAGGCCACGAGTGAGACTAACGGACGGCAGGAATGTGCGGCGCATAAGCCGACACGCCCGGAAATCGCCCGGCGGCGCGGCCAGCCCCAAAGAGGAGTCTGGCCTGGCGGCGGCGGGCGGCGGCTCCGAGGACCAGTCGTGGCGGCGGCGGCGGCGGCGGTCGTGTCGTGTCGTGTCGCCCGCCAGAAGTGATAACCCAATTACGGCCGGACGGCTGCCAATCTAAGCGGCCGGATCTCAAATGGGACAGGCGTCATACTAATGAGGGGATCGGTGGAGGGCGGCCAACCGCGTGTTGGCCGGCCGCGTCGAGTTGTGCCGCCGCGCGCTGCAGCGTCAGCGGGATTATGTTGCCTGCTGGGCGGTGCGGCGGCGAAGAGAGACGGCCGCGGCCGGCAGCGCTGCTGGCCGCCGCCGCCGGCTGCCGGTGCGGGATTATGTTGGCTGCTGGGCGGTGCGGCGGCGAAGAGAGACGGCCGCGGCCGGCAGCGCTGCTGGCCGCCGCCGCCGGCTACCGGTGCGGGATTATGTTGCCTGCTGGGCGGTGCGGCGGCGAAGAGAGACGGCCGCCGCCAGCAGCGCTGCTGGCCGCCGCCGCCGGCTGCCGGTGCGGGATTATGTTGGCTGCTGGGCGGTGCGGCGGCGAAGAGAGACGGCGGCGGCCGGCAGCGCTGCTGGCCGCCGCCGCCGACTGCCGGTGCGGGTCTGGCGGCCCGACCAGCGGAGGCGTGCCTATGCACGTCAGTGCTCCACGGGTACTACGCCGCTAGCTGAGCCACCCACCGAAACAATTGTTACTGCGATGGATTGCGAGCCTTACTGGTGAACGACCTCGACATATCAAGGGATGACCTCGACATATCGATGGACGACCTCGACATATCGATGGACGACCTCTACATATCGATGGACGATCTCGACTCGTGACGGCACATGCAATCAAGGAGGCACGGTGGTCAGCGCGCATGGTCAATTCTTCAGCATCACGTCGATGAAATATGGAACCTCATCGATTCTTCTTTCATCCCATGTTTCACATGGGTGACGGCTTCCAAAGTTCACCCGGGGGCCTGTGCATGCAGCAGTTTGGACGCGTTCGAGAATCGTTGACAGCTCCGCAGATATCAATGGTAGCCCTGTCCTGTCAAGAGCAGTCAGTCAGCCTTCCCGTTCAAGGAGATATTAATTCCGATTTTCCTTTAATCGTACCAGAGTTGCGTGACTCCAACCAGCGTGATGCTTTCCATTTAATTGCTTTCCATTTGTTGGGAGAAGCCCAACGGTATCAAACCTTTATACTTCAGGCTAGTCGATGACCTGTCATGGCAAGAAATGTACACACTCGTCTGCAGCGTTGTTTGTCATCACTGGTCACACCATTGTCAGGTCTCCACTTTAGTCCAAGCCACCATCACCACCAAGCCGACGCGTGTCGACCACATACAGCCACAGCTCGTGGTGTTGGCTATGCGCTAGATGGACCAGCTGCTCCTTTGGCTGCCATCGCTGGTGGCGGGACGGATTGGTCCGGCCGTTGCCCGTGGTGGCGGGACGGCTTGGTCTGGCTGCACTGTGCGCCGCCGTTGATGCTGGCTATCCCCGGCTGTACGCCGCTGTTAGTGCTGGCTATCCCCGGCTGTACGCCGCTGTTAGTGCTGGCTATCCCCGGCTGTACGCCGCTGTTAGTGCTGGCTATCCCCGGCTGTACGCCGCTGTTAGTGCTGGCTATCCCCGGCTGTACGCTGCTGTTAGTGCTGGCTATCCCCGGCTGTACGCCGCTGTTAGTGCTGGCTATCCCCGGCTGTACCCCGCTGTTGGTGCTGGCTATCCCCGGCCGCTCGGTTGGCGGCTGTGCGCCGCTGTTGGTGCTGGCTATCCCCGGCCGCTCGGTTGGCGGCTGTGCGCCGCTGTTAGTGCTGTCTATCCCCGGCCGCTCGGTTGGCGGCTGTGGGCTCCCCGCCGCTGCCGGTGGCAGCTGACCGATGGCGGGCTGTGTCGGCGTCGCCGGCTGTCCCTTCGCCTCCAACTGCTACCCCGCTGACTTTCCCGTGGGGTGAGGAAGCTGACCGCCCGATGTCTCAGAGCGTCCTCGGAAATCAGTTCGCACCGCACACTCAGAACCCCGCGACCCTTTGTGGACGCTGTCGGTTTCCGCGGCCGGTGCAGCGTTCTCTGCTGGCTTCGCATCGCTGTCGACGACTGCCACCTGTCGCTTCACCTGCACCTGCTTCACCTAACGCTGCCACCTGTCGCTTCATCTACGGCTCTATCGCCCATGCTGCGCTGCCGGCCACCGTCCGGCCAGTCGGTCGGGGTCCAGCTACGGCCCTGCCTGCATCTCTTGACACCGGCATAATGGCACCTAGCACGACGAACTGCCTGTCATCTTCATCACTGCCAATATCCGCCTGATAGTGCCGTCTTAATACGCCTTGACGTCCGTCCTGTGCATCACGTAGCGGTTTTCCTAAAACTACCGTATGCTATCCTGAATTTAGCTTCTCTATGGTTTGGTTTTCTCCAATGTCAATGAAAATCGGTAGTGGCAAGTGGTGTGAGAAGGAAAAAAACTTTCGCGTACATCAGGTGCTGTATCGGCAGCTTAAGCTCGGCTTTGTGCTAAATGTAACGCAGAACGTGTAACGAAATTGACACGAGCGCATAAGCAATCTTGATCAATAACTGCTAGCTTTTATGCAGTATCATGAAGGTATGCTGAAGTTTAGTCGGGCCCCCGTACCACCCCACCCCTCCGTTCCCACGACGAATAAGTGTTCAGGCCCCTTTAGGTGAATATCAAGCACTACCAGTTAACACCTAACCTTCCCTTTATAACCACACCAAAATCCAGTGAGGCACTCGTACATCGCCATCTCTGCCAGACCTATAACACTCAGTCTATCATGACCCATCCGTTGCATTTCACCTGGCATACAACTATCATACTGTTCAGTTATGGTCAAGCTGGCGTGCCACAGCTGGTGTACCGTCGCCTGGTAACTGGGTGGCGTAACGACCCGGCCACCCACCTGCCGCCCATCGTCTGGCAACTGGGTGGCGTAACGACCCGGCCACCCACCGCCGCGCCTGCCGCCCATCGTCTGGTAACTGGGTGGCGTAACGACCCGGCCACCCACCGCCGCGCCTGCCGCCCATCGTCTGGTAACTGGGTGGCGTAACGACCCGGCCACCCACCGCCGCGCCTGCCGCCCATCGTCTGGTAACTGGGTGGCGTAACGACCCGGCCACCCACCGCCGCGCCTGCCGCCCATCGTCTGATAACTGGGTGGCGTAACGACCACAGGAGCCGATAACTGCCACCGCATCTCACCGCATGGCCGTGGACGACGGCAACCTCAGCCAGGGGTCCGATGCTCTAATGATCTACTGCCATTGGACCGTCATCCCAGCAGGTGTGCGAGACGAAGACTGGGCCGCCTGTGTCACATCTACGCTGCCGCTGCCGTCCCTTACTACCGCTCACATCCCCACTGCCACTGCCGCCCCTTACTACCGATCACATCCCCACTGCCGCCCACATCCCCATTGCCTCTGCCACTCCCTACTGCCGCTCACATCCCCACTGCCGCTGCTAACCCTTACTGCCGCTCGCATCCCCACTGCCGCTCACATCCCCACTGCCGCTGCCACCCCTTACTGCCGCTCACATCCCCACTGCCGCTGCCCCACTGTATCATCATTTACTGTCGCTTCAATTCCAACAATGGGGTCCGCTACACAAATTTGGTCAGCGTTGGTTTCCGATGTATAAAATCACGCTGAGTTCAAAAATGCTCATATTGAATGTTGAAAATGCCGAAATCATGGAGAAAATCCACTTTCTTTAAATGCCCTCGGGGCAGTATTCACGCGTGACGTCACTCGATAGTAAGCCAAATGGCGCATACGAGACAAACAATATAAACGCGTATACAAGGTGGGAAGTTCATACGGCCTTGAGAAGTTCGTTCGTTGTGGAGGGTATCTATTAGTGTTTTGAGACATATTTTTCGCATTAAAGTCAGTCAGATTGGACTATTAACTGGAAGGATGGAGCCTGGGTATGTAAAAGCGGATTCTAGAAACCTCCCTGACATAAATCACATCATGGTAGCTGAGTTTTTCTCCAAGTCCGACCTCCACGTGTCTGCTGAGATCCGGGCGGTGAAGAATCAGAGGTGAGACATGATGGTTACAGGGGGGTTTGAGATTGTGGTACAGGAGGGCGGGGAGCAGCAGCTGGCATAATTTATTTATGCTACTGGTTTTACCAATTAAAACTGGCTGGCAGAAAATGCTGGTGGCAAAAAGGATTTTAGTAGGAATGATGACATCAGTTGGCTGCCTATGGCTGATGGATATGGCTACATCCACAGCAATCTACAATTTCATAGACTTTTCCCCATGTTTGTACAAGGGGGGGAATATATAACATGCATCAAAGGTGGTAAATGCAATGAATAGGTTAGGGCACCATTACTCCATATCATGCACATAGTGTCCCCTAAGACAAGTATGATGGTCATAATTTGGCCTTGTTACTTGTAAGTTGGAATTTACCCCTATTCTTTAACATGCCCATCAGCTGATATTCTAAATTTTTGTAGATACAGAAAATAATAGTTAGCAACCATAGATCACTGACTGACATGGGGCCTAGTGATCATTTGGCAATTTCAAACAGGTCAAATAATTGTATTGTTCACAGAAATGCTTAAAGCTGTGTCAGCAGGCCTCGCATACATGCCATGGCATATGATTTATGTGCATGTTAAGTTTGCAGGTACAAATGTGCTTACCTAGGTACCTATACCCACCATTTAGATGTGGTCAGTTGACAAAAGGATCATGAATTTCTGTAAAATTGGAATGAATCATTTCATGCAGAATATTAAAAGACAGGCTCACACATACCATGTGTTGACAACCTGGGTGGGCATTTCTGGCACTTACCAGTTTAAAGCAAGTTTTTTCCTTATCCTCAGTGAAAACAAAAATAATGACACTTGTTTGTTTTCATGGTAGCACTGAACAACATATCTAACTTACCAGTTTAAGCCAGGTTTAACCAGGGAAAATTGGCAATAATTAAAGCATTCACTATTATGCACATGGTAATTTGGGTGGGTTTCTTTGGTTGGTATCATGTCACCACATAAATATGAATTCATATCATTCTGCTAGTAGGTAATGTTTTATTCCAATTTGCCATAAATTCATGATCATTTTGTCAACAGACTACATTGACATGGTAAGGAATTGATGTGCCCACAGACCTAACATGCATGGAGATCCTGAACCATGGGGCATATGTAAGAACTGCCTTCCTAGCTTTAGGCACTTATGTGCACCAGACAGACTTCGGTATGTTTTTACATTGTATGCCTCGCCATTTGGGCCCATTTACGTCGGGGTTCAACAGCACGGGGTACTGGTAGGAATATTTTGTTAGGCGTGAGAGAGGTAGAATTAGTGCACTGAGGCACAAAACACCACTTATAAGTCACAGTTGAGCTCATTTTCATGGACTTTTACGCACAAATTCGAAACTCTCGCCAGCACGCTATTTCCCCACCCTCGTCAGGCGCAAATAACCTTGTAAATAATACCCTTGGCAGTCGTACTATCGAGTGACGTCAGTGCTTTGTCAGCCAATCAGATTATTGGAATTAAATGACGTAATTAATAGGTTTTTAACAATTTTTGTACTTTTTAGCTTATATAAATCACAAATAACAAGCACATACTGACTTATAATTTAAAGCACATATACCCAACATAATCTTTACCCGGCTCAAAAAAGTGTAGTAGACCCCATTGTGTTACATCCGCACCGGCGCTCACGCAATCCTACCGCTACCACCTTCCCCATAAGCACCCCTTTCTTACTATCGCCTCTTCCATGCCGCTCCGTAACAACTCGCCTCACCATGCACAGGCTCATCATTTCCGAATCACACTCTCCATTGTGCCTTTTATACTCTCCACATTATTTTTATTTTATGTCCAGATCCATACATACACAAATATTTCATTGTCATGCCCATTCACTTCGCTTTCCCCTCCATCCGAATCGTGCCTGGGTCTGTCCCCATGTTCTTCGTCAGTAGCGACTTTCTTCCCATCATCGGTACGCTGTCTCCATGTTCTTCCTCAGTAGCGACTTTCTTCCCACAATCGGTACGCAAATACACGGCATGTTCCGTTCAACCTAACCTAAGCTTGTAATGCAACGTAACCCAACACAGTGTCTGGTACCAAATGCGCTGCGAGTTCCTCCCCATTCTCCTCTTCCTCCTCTTCCTCCTTCGCTTCCTCCCCTTCTCCAGCCTTCCAGCCGAACAAATGGTATGCACATTTTCAGAGTGGCTGGTATATGCAAGGGATCTCCATTTGAGTTCCTTACATAAATTAAGTGGGATGATCACCACCATCAGCCGGGTGGGCATGGATTCGACACACCTACCATAGAAATTGAGGGGTTTGCGTTAGACTACCGTAGTCACCTTATTAAGCATGCACCACGACGGTACGACGGCAGCTAAATCGATGTGATTGAGTTTGAAATATTAAGCAGGGCCAACCCACAGGTCGCGAGCGGGGTCTTGCGAGGACGGTTCGTAATTCAGGCTCTGATTGGAGCGACAGAGCGCGTTTGGCGTCTAAAATGCGCGCCCACATCTCATTAACTTAAGCGCTTTGATGACGTCCAGTTACGCTTCCAAATGAGCGTCGGTTGTTGGATATCCATCAGCAGGATCGCAAACTTTGAGCGCCCATCAGGGGAGACAGACGCAGCTGCCATTCCCGCGGACGGCAAATTGGGATGTTTATTTCCGACGGGCTCCACTTCTGCAGAAGACCCCGCCGCCGGCCGAAGCCCTACGCCGACGTTTGAGCGGCCGGGCGGTCCGCGTTCGCGGCAGCCCAGAACTCGCAGTGTTCCAACTTCGAGTGTCCGTGTCATCGCGAGAATAACGAGCCGTGTGGCAACACCGCCGGAATGGTTTAGCGGGCAGGGCGATCTTCATCTGCAAATGAGGCATGAATTCCTCAACTGCCCGACTTTGACGTTGTCGTTCGAACTTGGTGACAGCGTCGGCGTTGTGGAGTGAAACATTTCGGAGCGACAGGGAGGGGGGGGCGACGGCAAGGACGGATCGGAGCGCATCGCTACCCGCACTGTTCCACTCTGACGTCCACTCTAGGAAGAAGTTGGAAGTAGTGGTTCACATGGGAGCCGCGACTGCTGGGGTCCTGAGGCTCAGACCACAGGCGATATTGTTTTATGTGGTTGGTACGATCCCACCTGCAAAAAGAAACTGATAATGTTTGGAAGCATTCGGTGCCTTCCCGAACGTTCAGCTTCTGGATCAGGCGACATCTGAGCCGCGTGGATGGACTTGCCCGACGGTGCCGTCACGGGTCTGTCGGGGGCTCTCCGTCACGGGTCTGTCGGGAGGCTCTCCGTCACGGGTCTGCCGGGAGGCTCTCCGTCACGGGTCTGCCGGGGGCTCTCCGTCACGGGTCTGCCGGGAGGCTCTCCGTCACGGGTCTGCCGGGGGCTCTCCGTCACGGGTCTGCCGGGAGGCTCTCCGTAACGGGTCTGCCGGGAGGCTCTCCGTCACGGGTCTGCCGGGGGCTCTCCGTCACGGGTCTGCCGGGGGCTCTCCGTCACGGGTCTGCCGGGAGGCTCTCCGTCACGGGTCTGCCGGGGGCTCTCCGTCACGGGTCTGCCGGGAGGCTCTCCGTAACGGGTCTGCCGGGAGGCTCTCCGTCACGGGTCTGCCGGGGGGCTCTCCGTCACGGGTCTGCCGGGAGGCTCTCCGTAACGGGTCTGCCGGGAGGCTCTCCGTCACGGGTCTGCCGGGAGGCTCTCCGTAACGGGTCTGCCGGGAGGCTCTCCGTCACGGGTCTGCCGGGAGGCTCTCCGTCTGCTGGGAGGCTCTCCGTCACGGGTCTGCCGGGGGTTCTCCGTCACAGTAAACACCACCATGGTTCGCGGCGTGCTCGGCGAGTAGGATCGCCTGCCTTTCTGACCTCTCCTTAAAGATGGGATACGTTTGGAAGAGTTGTGTAGCTATGACATAGGATGGTGTATTACAAATCAGTAAACATGTTTTCCTTTCATCTATGCATGTGATGGAACCATCTCCATTGCGCCTTTGGTTGCCAAATGCTTAATGCAATGTTTTCTGTATAGCAGCACCGAGTAATAGCAACAAGCATTGATACGGCAAGCGTGCCAGTCCTTAAGCTTCTAAAAGTAGGTGGCCCGCGCAGTAACCGACAATGGTATGACCTCGGGAAAGCGTTGCTTTGTCTCTACGATGAGGTGGTGAGGGAGTCGGTGAGTGGGTTTGACAGGAGCACGACAGCAATGTGAAGAGCAGAAGCTGAACCTTCGAGCAGCTGGACTGAGCATGTTATGAAATGTGGACCATTAGGAGCAGTTTACCTACATTTCCGATGCATCCACGATATTTCGCAGAGAAACCCAATTGCGGAAATAGTGCCACCAGTTTCGGCTTACACACATTGAAGAAGCCGCATTCTCTTCAGTCGAAATTGTCTGCATTGCACCTGAATTGGGTATACCAATCTCTGTTGAATATCGTATACCAATATAAAACGCATGCGCAATTATGCCGAACTTAGCATAGATTCTCCGGTGTGTCCAGGCCCGCTTTTCTCGCATTCATCCCTCTCGGTTTGTCATGCACGGAACCTCCAACACTTCGCTGGACGGCACCTAACTACGGGCGTCTGGCAGCTGACACTGTCACTGATGATGCTGCCCGGCGTCGGGCACGTGGACCGCGTGGTGTCATCGTGTAACACGCGTCTAGTGTCTGGCCAGCCACCACTAAATCAGAACCGACTGCACCGCCACCGAATACATTCATCACCGCCGAGATCCATCAGCGCCGAGATCCATCAGCGCCGAGATCCATCAGCGCCGAGATCCATCAGCGCCGAGATCCATCAGCGCCGAGATCCATCAGCGCCGAGATCCATCAGCGCCGAGATCCATCAGCGCCAAGGTCCATTAGCGTGCCAAGGTCCATCAGCGCCGTGTTCCATCAGCGCCGAGGTCCATCAGCGTCGAGATCCATCAGCGCCAAGGTCCATCAGCTCCGAGGTCCATCAGCGTTGTGTTCAATCAGCACCGTGATCCATCAGCGCCGAGATCCATCAGCGCCGAGATCGATCCGCGCCAAGCTCCATCAGTCCCACCGAGATCCATCAGCGCGGAGATCCATCAGCTCCACCGAGATCCATTAGCTCCACCGAGATTCATCAGCGCCGAGATCGGTCAGCGCCGAGATCCATCAGTGCTGATATCCGTCAGCGCCGAGGTCAATCAGCACTGTGTTCCATTGACGCCGAGATCCATCAACTCCACCGATAGCTGTCAGCGCCGAGATCCATCAGCGTCGAAATCCATCAACGCCAATATTTATCAGCGTCGAGATGTATTGGTGCCGAGATCCACCAGCTTTACCGATATCCATCAGCGCCGGGATTCATCGGCGCCGAGATCCCTCATGGCCGAGATCCATCAGCGTTGGACAGGTACCGACGTGTAGCTCCGCCATCAAGCCCTTTCTGTGAGCAAACAATGCCCGAAACGCCAAAACTATGGGGAAAACCGTCAAATATCTAGATTAAAAGAGTAAGATATAAATACGAGTTCAAGAAACTTCGACTAGACACACTGCGGGTAGAATATCATGGTTTAAAAAAGAGCATAGCGGTCCGACCGGGCCGGGTTGTTGAGATGAACGTTTGTACCACGGGAACAGACTCTATGGGGCTTCATCCTCTCTCGTAATCAAGTATGTGACATAATCGATTGCTGGGCAGCAAGGCGACCAGAAGCATACACATTAATCCTGGGATTCCCGTCGTGCCAATAACATATGCATGATATCGTGCCCCCTATCCCCCCACACACAACAAACAACTCCTGTGCAGGCATGTTTACGCATTCTAGAATATGCCTCGCGAGATGTGAGCTCGTCAGCTTGCGTTTTCCTTTTCACCGGAAGCCCTCGACATAATACAACTCCTGTTGTCTCTCTGTCTGCTACTCTCAAAATATGAATAATATAATATCTGAGTTTTACGCTTCTTGACGTCGAGGGCACCCTAGGCTACACCATGCATGATAACGATGCATACAGGGAGTTTCCGTTAGTGGTCAGGTTTACATCGCGACAGGAGAGAATCCTAGCTGCCTGCAGTGGCTAGATACACTAGATTTGGTATTGGAGTAGAAGGTGGGGCAACATGGTTAGGTACTGTAGTGGAAGGTGGGGCAACACGGTCAGGCACTGGAGTGGAAGGTGGGGCAACACGGTCAGGTACTGGAGTGGAAGGTGGGGCAACACGGCCAGGTACTGTAGTGGAAGGTGGGGCAACACGGTCAGGCACTGGAGTGGAAGGTGGGGCAACACGGCCAGGTACTGTAGTGGAAGGTGGGGCAACACGGTCAGGCACTGGAGTGGAAGGTGGGGCAACACGGTCAGGTACTGGAGTGGAAGGTGGGGCAACACGGTCAGGTACTGGAGTGGAAGGTGGGGCAACACGGCCAGGTACTGGAGTGGAAGGTGGGGCAACACGGTCAGGTACTGGAGTGGAAGGTGGGGCAACACGGTCAGGTACTGGAGTGGAAGGTGGGGCAACACGGTCAGGTACTGGAGTGGAAGGTGGGGCAACACGGTCAGGTACTGGAGTGGGAGGTGGGGCAACACGGTCAGGTACTGGAGTGGAAGGTGGGGCAACACGGTCAGGTAGGGTTAGTCGGTCAGGTAGGGTTAGACGGCCAGGTAGGGTTAGTCGGGCAGCCTTAATTTCAGCTAATCTATCCGCAACATTTATGTTAAGCACCACTTCCAAACCGGCCTCAAGGACCACTTCAACTGGCATAGATTGTGAAATATGTCTTCTTCGTTGTTTTGATGTTTGTTTTTTATCGACGCCCGAGTCGTTTGGCTTTCATTTGTGTTCACTTTCACTTTCACTTTCACTAATATTTGTCTGAGGTAGACATATTCTTCCAAAATACTTGACAGAGCCACGACTTACATGATACGCATATTCTATTCCGGAAGCTGTTATCAAAGAAGTGATAAAATGGTTGCTGTTTTTAAACGATATATTGCTGAATATGTTGCTGATGGAGTCAGACGGACACCGCACACTGAAGATGGCCTTCCTGCCCGCGCCGTGTGCATCCTGTCAAAGCGAGCGTTGGCGACGATCTCCTCCTCGAGATCGCTGTCATTTGCCCGTTGTGTCCGCCTGTAAATATCCGTCTGACTCTATCTGTTATAAACACGATAGATCCGAAATAGCTTCTCTTTTAAAGCTTATTTTGTGGTTTTGTATAAGGATCTCCAAAAACATATAATTTGGCCGTATTAGGGAAAATGATTCGTGTTGGCGATAAGCGAGATACCGGATATAAATATGAAATCATTGTTTAGTTACGGGCCAAGGAGTGGTAGGGTGTTCACCTGACACATTGCATTCCTCTATCCATACACAGCCGTTCCTCGAGGTGCTGCTATCACGAAACATGTGTTACTAATTGTGTTACTGCGAGTATTGCTTGCACGCCCTTGCATGTCCATGAGTGATATTCACTGCAAAGTCGAATGGGTCAAATATTTTCAGCTCTTCACCGAATAGCAGCGGTTGTATAGTGGAATTTAAGGCATATAAAAATAGCGGTAGAACGTAGAAATAACTGCCGGCGAGCTGTTGTCACCCGCCATCGTGATGCTACTTCATCCGTTGTTGCGCCACTGTTCAGGCCCCGAGGCGGCGCGCAGGGGTGCCGCCACGCCCGTCTGTGTGTCAAAACCGCACCAGGTCTGTGATCGGATTAGCCGGTGGCGGCAGCGCGGTCGACCGCCGGTGGTAAACTATAAAAGAAGCCGGTCGCCGGGCCGTGCCTTGTTTACAGGCGCAGCCGGACCCGTGCGCCGACTGTCGAGAGCCGGCCGGCGAGCCCGGGTCTCGCGAGCCTTACTTGTTCCGGCGGCGGACTTGCGGTCGGACTGTGGAAGTGCGCCGCAGAGGTTCGCCAGTCGACAAATCAAATAGTTTGCCCGGCCGCTGAGTGAGAAGTGACCGGCTGGTAAAAGTTATAAAAGCGTGCTTCTCAATCTACACGCAGCAATAGCCGAGACTGAATCTCTTGATCGGCTCGCCAGAGTTGTCAAGGTTGCATTTCAAGAAGCATCCTAAAGAACAGATAGATGATTTTTCAACTGAAATACGCTTGGCATACCAATTTACAAGCAAAATACCTAAAGGTAGAGCATGCCCTATGTATTGGCGCAATGCGTGCCAATGGCGTCAGCTTAAGTTGACCCGAACCCAAGACCACATCGCATCTTCCCCTGCTATGTTGCAAGATATCCGAGCATCTGGCGCAAAAAATGGATCGGAAGGTCAGTCAGTGGATTTTAATGTCCATCCCATTTCAGAGGAGCATTCAGAGGGAAGGTACACCTTTAGTTGACTCCACGATAATGCACACACGGCATAATTATTGCATCACAGATTAAAGGGCAGAGGTGCAAGCAATGGGCGAGGGCCAGCCTCATCCTTATTATAAACATAAATATAACAATAGCTTGTGTGATTTGCATCACGGAAGACCAAACTTGTCAGCTCGCTTCGCGCGCAAACAGTGGTATCAATACAAAAAATGCCCCCCTCTTCCTCTCTAGGCTTCGCTCATACTCAAAGGGGAGGTTGACGATCACTTCCTTTGGCATCCCCCGAAAAGTCATCTAAAGAACCTCTGAATGCGACTCAGTGAAGATGTACCTAATGAACTAGAAATTACTCCACATTCCTCTCACTGCAATAATGACAGCGAATGTCAGCATTGACTTCATTGTCCTAGCCCCATTCAGGTCATGTCCGGGAATGAACTCAATGGGAGTTCTTTTAAGGAATCGGCAAACTCACCGAGCCAATTAATAGTCCCCATTGAGGCCCTTTGGGAGGCTCCCACAGAGTTTTCTTCGGATGAAGCACATGGAATCTACAGAGGTCCATTTGGGGTTGCGTGGCAGAACAAAAATCAGTCACTTTTCATGCAAGATGGATGCAATTGCAATGTAATAAGGACGGACAGGTAGAGGACAGATGAAATAAGGATGGACAACTGCAATACAGATGGGATGAACAAGTATAATGCAGATGGAATAAGGATGAACAGGTAAAATACGGATGGAGCAAGGATGGACAAGTAGAATCACATGGAATATGTCGTATGCAACATGAGCTTCGAGTTTGATGGTTCTGGTCAATACGACAACCACTGGATGAATGGGAAGATAATATTCGGTGATCGGGGGTAATCACAAATATTAAGGACCATAAGGAACAATTAAGATGCCCTTTGTCAAGGGTCTCTCGCCGGCGACCTATGTAAGCTGCGCCTTGTTGGAAATTGTGTGCGTTGTCCCGACTCCTGGCGGTAGGCTATGCTATGCACCGGGCGCCTGGAATGTCAGCCAGCTACTGGACCCGCCGTTCTGCCACAGAGAAAGTGAAGACGCCGCGAAGTCGCCCCTGACCGGCAGAACACGTGTCAGCGCACTACCCAGTCAGTGCGCCTACTACAGGTCACTGGTTACTGGCACAGGCTACTGGCACAGGTTACTGGCACATCCACCCGGCCGGCTGGTACACACCCCGCCGGTCATGTGCTCCGGTGAGGTGAGGCATCGGCCAGCCAATCCAGCAGACTGCCGCGTCTGGCCAGTGCAGTGCATTCGCTCCAGCGAGCTGGAAACGAGCTCAGACGGCTGCGCTGGTTTCAATCAGCCGAAGACGCACCACGTGACTACGATTACGGTGAAAACGCCGCGTGAGATTGTGTTCACGATGAGGTATTTGTGCAGTTGGCTCTCTAATCTGTTAATTGCATTTAGAACACAGCCCATAAATGTTGAAATGCTCCACTGGCCCGGCCTGGAGGCGGTCCAACACAACACATGCCCATCAGATTATGCTCAGCACGGCGTGTGGGTGGTGTCCAAGTAAACCTGGTTCGGGACTTGTCTAGTGTACAAGTTTGTCTCGAAAAGCTTCACTGCCAGCTGGCAGGGATCCCAAGCTGAGGCTCTGGCTCAACGTGCTCTGTCCCGTCACCACCGACTCAGTCCTGTCCTGTCACATTGATCACGACATTTATCAGCTAATTAACTGACGTATGTAAATGACAGAGGTTAGTGAGCGTAGGGCGGAGGGGAGGTGAGGTGTGCTGTATTGTCGGAGAGGTGCATGTGAGGGTGTCGGAATGTCAGGGGATGTAGGAAAGAGTGTCGGATAGTCAGGGTGCACAGGTCGGGGGTGTCAGATAGTCAGGGAAGCACAGATGGGGTGCTTGGTGGTCAGATGAGCGTAACAGGAGTGCTGGATGTTTGGTGGAGCGTGGGTCAGGGCGGTCGAAGGAGTGCACGTCAGGGGTGGTGTGCCGGATGGTCATAGGAGTGCAGATGATAAGTGTTGGGTGCCTGATCCGCCCTAAGCAGCCCGGATTGTCTATCATTCGTAACGGCGTCTAGGAATACACCTCTATGTGAGGTTAAATATCAGGCTCTCACCTTAATTGCGCGGATTCTGCTACTCGCTGGATGCTCAACTGTCAGACCGTGACGGATCAGCAGCGTCCTGGAATTCACCTTTCGTAGAGTGGAGGGTAACAGACAATGAGATCAAAAGTACTCATGACGTCAACACAGCCTGAAAGAGGGCGGCACTATCCGGAAATGCATAGGACAAAAAGGTGAGCAAGGAGCCCGACGGGACAGAAGATGATGCTGTCAAGGAGAATCCAAGGCTGACAACGAGGCCCCCAGGAAATATAATCAGGTTCCTATAAGAGACATAGAACAGAGATTGTGGGGAGGCCCCCGGGACCGAAAAGAGACCTCCAGGACGAAAAGAATGCCACCGAGACGGGCAAGAAGCCACCCAGGGTAACACGAGAAGGCTTCCGATGGGTGGCAATATATTCTTAATTTGGAAAACGAGGCCCAAAATATGGAAAAAAGGACCCTACGATAAAAATAATGAAAAGAGATATTTATCCGGACGCAAGAGGGGGCCCCAAGACAGGTAAGAAGGTTCCCCTAGGAATGAGAGAGGGCCACTGAGATCAGGCAGATGAGGCCCACATTTTAGAAGACGAGTACCCTAGAAGAGAAGATTTAGGACTAGGACGCAAAAGCAACCTGCTAAGAGGATAATGAAGCTCCAAACACAGATGAGGAGGCCTCCAAGACGTGAAAGGAGTCCCACAATTTTAAAAAGGAGTCACTTAGGGCAGGGTAGGAGGCCCCATAAATCAAGAGAATGCTAAAAATTGGCACGGAAGCGCCCAGGATTGCAAAGGAGGCCTCAATACGGGAAGGGATGCCCCAGAAAATGAGAGGAGGCCCTAAGACCTAAAAAGAAAGTCAGGTGAGGTTTCGGAGACGCAAAAATAGGCACCAAAACGAGTAAAGTTTCACCAAGATGGAAAGGATGATACAGAGACATGGCAGGAGGCACCTAATTCGGATGATTCGGATCCATTGAGTTCAACAATCCCCAAGAGTTCAACTGATGCAGTTGTATGTTGTTAGTTTCCTGGACAGCAATTCCGGAAATCACAATTCCGTTCACAGGTCAGAACATGTTTTTGATAGGTGTTGTTTCGAGATAAGTTTCAGAATTCTATGATGTTGGGCGCTAGATAGTGCTCCCTTCGGGCGGCATCTACATGTGCTGCATGTGCTACATGTAGTGGCGTCGCTACGAAATTCTTCCGGGGGGCAAGATCGAAAGGGGGCCTCCTGCTCCCCGAAAAGGGGTCTCCATTGTGTTAGGGCCTCCTATTGTTTTAGGCCCTTAGTATGGTTTGGGAATGGGATACATGATTTCATATTAATGTACTGTTTGTTCTTGGCATGGCGCATTAATTACTCAACACGCAAAAGCAATAATCATTATTTTTGGCTGAAAACTGGGACATACCAAGGTATAAATAAGTAATATTTGGATAAATACCTAAGTGTGAAAACCAACCAACGTCTCAATGGTTTTTCGAACAGAAGAATATTCCCGCTGGCCTCTAGATTGCAGCGAGGCTGATGCTAAGCATATCTTTCAGATATGTCCTATTGATCAATCCATCGTTATGTCCTCCAAGAATAACTGAATATGCTAGATTCATCACTACTGTTATTTATTACCACCAGCTTGATGCCCTAAGCAAAGCTTAAGCGATCATTTATCAGTCCTTGGACGATAATTTCGCGAAGATGACAACAACAAGAAGTGGGTTACATTGGTTTTCCGATCGGAATCTTAGGGATTTGCGAATTTTTCTAACGTCTGGTGCGCGCTACAAGGCACCTGTCAAACACGTTAAAATAACAAATTCTTCGTGAATGCATTCACGCGCTGGGATTTCGACCGCAATTTTGTCAAAGGGGACTTATCAAAATGAAACGATTAGTGATCAACTAAATTCTCCTGTTGAGGGGCCTAATCTACCACTATCTTTCCTGATTCGTCGGATTTCAACCCCAACTCCCCCACCAAATTCTACGGTTTTATGTTGGTATCCATTGACAAATCAACTCATGCTGTTGAAATTACACCCATACCACAACAGCCAGATCGGTATTCGAAAATGTCAACCTGGAGCCCTCCAAAAAAAAGAAGGGATTCCCAAAAAATCAACATCAGGGTCGGTAAAATGGCTCTGGAGCACAGGACATATTACCAGATGCCTTTACAAATTGTGTACGCCGCCGAAAAAAACCGAATCTCGAAAAATCGAGATGGGATACAAATACATGGCGCCAAGGTCTCGAAATGTCGGGCCGGAATTCGGGCTTTTGAGAGGAAAAAAATCAGAAAGATCCATACAAATAGTATTGAGCTCAGAAAACTGGCGTTGGGTAACCGGAACCAAGCGCCTGGGAGTGATAAGTCAGGCTGGGACACAGCAAAAATCGCACCGAAGCCCCAAAACCGAACGCCCACAAATGTGCGTTAGAAACCCCAAATAAACACAGCAGGACCTCAAGAGCACACCGGGGGCCGAAAATACAACTGACGCTCCGAAGCACACATTCTCCCAAAAAGCGACAGGGCCTCAAAACATGCGTTGCAGCCCTAAATTAGCATACATGAAGCTCTGAAAAAATACACTGGAAGCTCTCAAGGCACGCAGGGACCATGCTAACTTGATGCACGTGTGGGCCTAGACGCCAATTTTGTGGAGATTCTACGGACTACCGATGGGAATTGTGGGTTCCGAGCGCGATATTTTGGGGGACAGATTCGAGGTTGTGGGAAGCGTTGTACTTAGCTGTTACCCAACGCGATTTTGGCGGTTCCTATTGCAAGTTTTCGAGACTCGGAACGAGTTTTCGGGGGCCCGAAGTATTTATTTGGAGACCCCTGCGCGAATTCTGGTGGACCAATGCGAATATTGGTGGCCCCAGCGCGAGTTTTGGAGCCCCGGCACGATTCTTGGGAGCTTATGCCTCTCAGGATAGAGGGGCATTTGCCCTTTTTTGAAAGAAATTTAATCCGAGTTGTTGCTGGGGTAGCTTTAAGAACCAGGGTTCTATTCCTAAGCAGAGCTTGTTGCGCGAACCCTATCCCCACCACCCGATCCATGAATCCCAGTTTAACGGCAGAATTTTGATCGAAAGTTTAACGTGCACCGACACGGTCGCACGGTAGCTCGTCCCCCGGCCTTATCGGGCCGACAGCGTATCATAACCTCCACAGTTCATAACCTCCACAGGTCACAACCTCCACAAATTCAACACATCGCAGCGGTCGTAACCTCCACAGGTCATAACCTCCACAGGTCATAACCTCCACAAGTACGCATCGGTCATAACCTCCACAGGTCGTAACCTCCACAAGCCCGCAGCGGTCATAACCTCCACAGGTCGTAACCTCCACAACTCCGAAGCGGTCATAACCTCCACAGGTCATAACCTCCACAGGTCGTAATCCCCACAGGTTGCAACCTCCACAAGTACGAAGCGGTCATAACCTCCACAACTCAGCAGCGGTCGTAACCTCCACAGGTTGCAACCTCCACAGATTCAAGAACTTTTTTAATTTTCTAGAAGCATCACTTCAGATAGCTATCGCTAGGTAGCAGCACGGTCTACGTATTACACTAATGAGATTGAATACTGAATCATAGGTAACAATATTTATCGCCAGATGGCAGGATGATACAATTGAGTACGTGGTCTTTGCGTGCAGCTGTCCTATTGTTCGAGAGCTCGGTAGCCCGCGCATCGACGCGTGGGAAAGTAATGCGTTGCGCAGTGGCCGATGATCGTATAACATTCACACGATTTTCGCCTGCAATGCGTCGACGCGTGGGAAAATAATGCGACACGCAGTGGCGGATGATGGCAAGACATTTGCATGTTATCCGTCTGCAATATGCCATGCAATGACCAGGCCATGAAATGCAACGATGCCTTTTCATGGCCTGGTCAGGCGTAGGAACGTCCTCAAAAGTGAGTGGGCCAGGGCGAACAGCAGGGACGCATCAAGTAATTTCGCAAAATACCATGGTTGAGCACTTTTGGGTCGATAACCCGATAATTTTAATTGTAAACACACAACTTTTACCACTAGGATGGGGACCGTTAAAGAACATCCGTTGTTCACTGATGTTCATGGGGAGAAAGAATAGACCGCCAGTCCAACTTATCCCGTAAACGAACATTTTGAAATGGCCAAAAGCTGCAGGGGGTCATTATGAGTTCACCGATCTATGCTTTTGCACAATTCAGATTGTTGTTCATTGAGTTGAGTTTTTCCCCTTAGACATTCTTCACACGTTCATATTTTCATGACATGTTACTTGAATGTGAAGGTGAGAAAGGGTTTGATTTGATTAAGATTGCCAGATATTGCCATACTTAGTACTTATTGGCCCACAGACGTTTCTAAGGCAGTGTTCACCTTACAAGTTTGCACTGGCTGCTAGTAAGAACGAAACCTACTTGCTGGCCGATGAAGAAATTATCATGATTATTGTTGGAGATGATGAGAAAAGGAAAGACGGGTGATCGCTGGTTGAAGATGCTTTGATCCGGTTTGTGGGAGGCCATGATTTGCAAGCTGACAGAATGGGGAAAAGAAAAGCTCTATAAATAATAACATTTGGTATTGTGTTCGTCCTCAGGGCCTCATCAGTCACCTCAAACATTTGTGCAGTGCACATCGTGCACTTTATAATATTTGTCACTTGAAAGGAAATGCTACAACTGCATCACGTAACACCCGGCTGAAGCGGAATGAAAGCGCATATGTTGAGGACCAACAAAGCAGTGCAAAACAGCTGATAGGTGACAACACACGACACCTCATAAAGTCATAACGTGTTCAGACTTAGGGCCGCAAGGGCCCATCCTGAATTCACTTCGATGACTCTCCTTCCCACGTTTTCTAGTGGCTAAGAAATCCGGATAACCGCTTAGCTTTGACGCACCTCATTTCTGATTAAATAACAACGCTTCCAGATTGGGTACCGAACTGAGAGTCCAGTTAGGTGTTCTTTTCCTTTCCGATTTTCTTTGTCTTCGGATGTGTTTTAAGGCACCAGCAATTTTTTGCTTGGGGCTCGACACGTTGCGAGCAATTTATGCGATACCGGATTTTTAAACAAAAGTAAAGTTTTGTTACTTATTTTTGTGTACCGACGATAATTTGTAAGCATCGGTGCGTTTTCGTGGGCCCCGCAGTGTTCATTTAGTGCACTGTCTTTTCATTCCTTTTCTAGGACCATGTCGATTTTTTAGGGACCTAGCCTGTTTTTGAGGCCCTATGTTGTATCAAACCCCGCTGTGCTTTGAGGGACCGTTGTGTCTTGATTTTTAGCTCCGGTGTGTATACTTAGAGCAGCAGAATGTCTTAAGGCAATGCCGTTTTATTCCAGACTCGGAAAGCTTTGAAGCGCTCGGTGCATTTTCGTACTCAAGTTATGCTCTTTGAGTCCCGCTGTGGTTTTTCCTCATGTTTGTGGGACTTCGGCACAATATTAAGGGTCCGGTATAATTTCTTTGGATCCGGTCTCGACGTTTCTGGCCCAGTGGCGTGGTTCCGGGAGAATCGGACGTCACTTTTCTGGGCTTGACAGTTTTTAGTGACTGATTCTGAATTATGTAAAGTCCCAGCCAAGGCCTGATTTTTCAGGCCCTCGGCGACATTTCTGTATTTTTATGTCCAACATAACTATAAGACAAGATTAAGACAGGAGAAATCTTAAATTCAGCTGCAATTTCCAACCGCAAAATCAAATGATGGTATACAAAAATAGCCCAAAAAAATCACTTCATCCCATAAATTTTAACAAGAGATACAGTGTCGGTGCATTCTGTAGAACTTTACCACTGTTTAACTGATTAAGCCGAGGTGCTTTAGATGTACGCAAATACAATCGTACATGATGAGTAATACATGAGTAATTCTTTCCTTGAGGATTTGGAACGGTGGTCTAGCCTGGTGGTCGCTTACCTACAAAAAGCAGTTGCTTCGTCCAGCAAGCGCTATTGCGACATAAAAAATTCCAACACCGTGCAAGTAAAAGAGAGCCAACTCGTAATGAACCTGGAGTGCACAAGAGGCAGGAGGCTATAATGAACTATGGGTAACCTGTTCTCGCAGGTTAATGCACATTTTCACCAGCGACACCGTGACGGTTTCGCGATGCGAACAATCATCGGATTTTAATCGAAAGAAAAAATGCTTTATCGGAGGAAATTCTGGTCCAACAAACATTGGACTGCCAGCGGATTTTAAAGCAAAACACCCACAGAAGCATACAATTATAGCGGAAACACTACAGCGGATAGGTTTGTACTCAAGATGAAGTTTCCATTTAGACAAAATGTGTTTCCACGGGAGCTGTGCATCCCATAATAAAAAATGAAGAAAATATGTACTTTTGAATGATCTACATTCGTCCAGTACACTCTACAATTACCTACGTTATTTGAATATAATTGTTAATCTGAAAGAAAAGTTTTCAACAAAAGTTTAAAAAGTTGCACAGAAGATGCGACATGGGGGCTTTCTCCGCCGGTATTTTAGGATATTTGGATATTAATATCAATATTTGCTATGGCAAAATGTCCTTTCCGAGACGCGAACTCCGAATCACCGGCTTGAATTACATGCTTATAGTATTATAATGGGCATCGCAACCACTCAGAAGGTAAGAAAATACCGTCAAATCACCCTACTTCACCGACTCAGCAGAAATCACAATTTTTGGAAGAAAAAAATGGGGAAAAATTCCCAAAACTGTGAGAATTCCTAAGTGGCCCACGACCCCTGATCCCATATTCAGCCAAAAAAAATCGGTCAGCGATTTTCCAAACCAAACTCCGAATCACCCACTCCTGGCAAAAGCGCCAAGTCGACTCCTAATCACCCACTTCGGCTTCCATAACTTTTCATCAGCGACACCGTGACTGGTTCGCGACGTGAACCGTCCACTTTTGCGCCACAGACGCTGCGCTTTCTCCGTTCCTTCCCAAGACAGCTGATCAATGGCGTCACCAGGGTACGACTAGTCGGCATATTCAGGGCGGACAATGCAAATATTGCGCGATAATCACAATGTATTCAACATTTTAGGTAGCCATCAAATCTGATACAAACAGGTCTGAGCAGGGTGTTCGTTCTCTGCATCCGCCACTGTGCCGCATATCAGCTTCCCACGGGGCGACGGCCGGTTCCCGACGTCTGAAAAGTTAACAATGTGCACACACAGAAAAAGCGTATTCAACGACACATCCTGCCATCTAGTGAGAAATATTGTTATCTATGCTTCAACGTTCAATCGCATGACATTCATTCAATATCCGTTGCTATAATACCTAGACCGTGCTGCTACCTAGCGATAGCTATCTGAAGTGATGCTTCTCGAAAATTAAAAAAAAGTTCTTGAATCTGTGGAGGTTTCAACCTGTGGAGGTTACGACCGCTGCTGAGTTGTGGAGGTTATGACCGCTTCGTACTTGTGGAGGTTGCAACCTGTGGGGATTACGACCTGTGGAGGTTATGACCTGTGGATGTTATGACCGCTTCGGAGTTGTGGAGGTTACGACCTGTGGAGGTTACGACCTGTGGAGGTTATGACCGCTGCGGACTTGTGGAGGTTACGACCTGTGGAGGTTATGACCGCTGCGGACTTGTGGAGGTTATGACCTGTGGAGGTTACGACCGCTGCGATGTGTTGAATTTGTGGAGGTTTTGACCTGTGGAGGTTACGACCTGTGGAGGTTATGATACGTCTCCATCGGGCCAGCTGCCAACTGACACTCCCGGCCGGGGGCTAAATGCCAGCGCGCGAAGCGACTCCAACCCTGTGTTGCCAGGACAGGGGAGACCAGTGCAGACCAGCGCTCTAACAACTGAGCTACCGAGGTGGTAAATGGCAAATGGCATACCACTTTGATATGCCACTGCGGCTACTGAAGGAGTATGTTTTTGTCCCAGAGTGACATTTCGGTTAAGAATTGGTTCTTGGATCATTTGCAACTTTTGGGGCCGGGTGCGCCTTTCTGGGCCTCCAAAGTGATTTTCAATGGCTGCGACGTGATTTTGTATAGTCCAATGTGATCTTTTGGGCCCCGACGTCATTTGCTTGGATCCCTAGTGCAAACTTTAGCTGCCTCGACACATTTTCGTGGTCATTTAGGTTTTGTGGCGTCATTGTTGGCCCCAGAGTTGAAGTGTTTTTGTGTTTCTTTTGTGTGTTTTTGTATGCTCTTCAGACTTGGACCCATGTCCGGGGTGTTTTTCGTTGCTCCGGCTTCATTTGCTTTGGTCCCAATTAGACTGTTGTGGAATGGTACGACCTGTCGTGCCACTATATTGATTTTCATGGTCCGGTCGTAAATTTTTGGTACATCCAGGCTCAGCGTGAATTTCAGGGGCCCCGGTCGGATTTTTTGTGTCCATATCGTAATTTTGAAACACTCCGGCACGACTTCTAGCATTTCTTAGGGGTCTCTGCAAATTATAGGTCTCATCTCGCGCCATAGGTATCTTGCTCCATTTCCTGGAGCCTCTTTATTGGTTTTCAACGTCCCCCCAGTCTCACGGCAGGGAGGGGGCAATTGCCCCCACTGCCCCCCGGTGGCGACGCCCCTGGGTACATGCACTACATGTGCGTGGTAGTCTAGCCCGGTACTCGCTTTTAACTAGTGAGTAGTTAAGTAGCTGCATGTGCTACTTGTGTACAATTATAGACGAATATATGTCAACCCAACGCAAGAGCACCGCCATCTCTGGATGTTACATATACAATGTGGTTCCCGATGTTGAGATGTGATTCTTTATTCTATTCACTACATATTTTATTTTTATCCTATTCCGGTTTCCTGTGGTTCCTTTTGAACACATATTGCCGCTCAGCAGTGGCGTACCTAGGATTTGCGTCATGAGAAAAGGGATTTGAAGGGGTTGCAACCTACCCTATGTTTTTATGGCGCTGGTTTCCGGCAACTATTTTTCGAAGTGTTCGTTTTATCCTTTAGGCACAATAATTGGTACCAACTAAATTTTGCAGTGAAGAGGGCCTGCCACCATCGTTCCTTTGCCACCAGATTGCATCCCCCTCTGCTTTCAAAGGTACATGCTTATTGAACATAATGAAACAATGTCAGTTCACTCCCAACACGGAACTGCCGAAGGCCTTCCGTGGGGGTGACCCACAGAAGGCCGTCGATTTCATCATAAGGCACAGGTATGTAGAAGGCACCGCTGCTGTATGCATTGTAATAATGCTCATGCTTTCAAGCTATGCTATGGCCAAGTTCGGCTGTAGACGCTGGTTTCATAGCAATCTAAAGGTCTGCTTTCGAAACATTCTCACCACTATTTTGGATGCGGTGCAACTATGAATTTATGATTTCTAAAGATATTTTCGATGAATACCTCATCGATAGACTATCGATTCATGTTTGGTAGATCAAAATTATCTGGTAAGAATTGGCTCTATCACAAGGCCAAAAAAAAAGTTCCCTTTCTGATTGTTTTCTCATCCTGTATCTAATCAGCAAAAACATCGGAATCTGGTTTCATACCAGTGCAGTTCACACAACGATGAATCCAATTACGGCTTCCGCGAGCAATCCCACCATTAGCCTTTGAGTGCACAATAAGCTCCGCCCCTATACGTCAATAGATCCTTGCTTTGTGTATACGGGAGTATGGTTCATGCTAACACATTATTTAGCTCCTGTGCGCCTTCATCAAAAAGAAAATACTGAAGAACGCTTCCACTAAGCGTCCCAAAGGCTCAAAATGCATCTCTTGTCTCTGCATCTCTTGTCGTTTATCTAGCAGTCATTCACCAGCTGACGTAAATCGGAACGCTTGTAGCCAAGGTGCAATCACAAATTTGTTCCCCCTAAAAATGCTAGCACTCTAGCTACGATGCACGTCAGGAGCCGAAAGCTAATCGCCCATGCCGTTAATGGATCGTCTGTCAAAATCGGTGCCAGTTTTTGCAAGCTGCCAGCACCCACTTATCTGCCTTTCCCACACGGCAGCCACGTCCTGTGGGCGCCCGCCGCCCTTCCTCCCCTCCCCTCCCCTCCCCTCCCCTCCCCTCCCCTCCCCTGCCCGTCACACCGGTCCACCTGCCGGCGGTGTCGACGCTGCTGGTGTCGGTAATGGGTGTCGTCATTGCGGCACAATCACAGCTGAGCCGCTCGCTGATTCTGATCAGGTACACTGGCCGTGACCGTGGTGGCTCGCTACAGGCGTGACGATGGTGGTGAAGTCCCCTCAGGTGTGATCGTGATGGTCAACTCCGCCGCCAGCATGGCGGTGATGGCTAAGAACGCCTCGGATGAGACAGCGATGGTCAAATCCGCCACAGACGTGACGGCGATGGTTAAGTTCGCCTCAGGCGTGACAATGGTGGTTAAGTTCGTCTCAGACGTGACGGCGATGGTTAATTCCCCTCAGACGTGACGGCGATGGTTAAGTTCGCCTTAGGCGTGACAGTGCTGGCTAAGTTCGCCTCAGACGTGATGGCGATAGTTAAGTCCGTCTCAGATGTCATGGTCATGTTCGAGGTTCGAGAGACCGGTCACAACCGGCATTCTACAGTACATATCACTGGAGATCATTCTGCACAAGGGATGTTATCCAATTAATGCAAGGTTATTTGCTTTCCGCCTCACCCGCAGACCTGGCGGTAGTATGAGATGTACACCCGCAGACCCAGCGGTTGTGTTGGGGGTACCCCCCCAGACCAGGCGGTTGTGTTGGAGGTACCCCCCCAGACCAGGCGGTTGTGTTGGAGGTACACCCACAGACCCGGCGGCAGGTCGGAGGCATGCCTATATACCCGGCAGTAGTGTTGGAGACATCTGCAGACCAGGCGGTAATGTCGGAGACACATCTGCAGGTCGACCAGTGGTGTTCCGGCCACACTCCGGGACCTGTCATTGGTGTTCCGGCCACACTCCGGGACCTGTCAGTGGTGTTCCGGCTACGCTCCGGGACCTGTCAGTGGTGTTCCGGCCACACTCCGGGACCTGTCAGTGGTGTTCCGGCCACACTCCGGGACCTGTCAGTGGTGTGCCGGCCACACTCCGGGACCTGTCAGTGGTGTTCCGGCCACACTCCGTGGCCTGTCAGTGGTGTTCCGGCTACGCTCCGGGACCTGTCAGTGGTGTGCCGGCCACACTCCGGGACCTGTCAGTGGTGATCCGGCCACACTCCGGGACCTGTCAGTGGTGTTCCGGCCACACTCCGGGACCTGTAAGTGGTGTGCCGGCCACACTCCGGGACCTGTCAGTGGTGTTCCGGCTACGCTCCGTGGCCTGTCAGTGGTGTTCCGGCCACACTCCGGGACCTGTCAGTGGTGTTCCGGCCACACTCCGGGACCTGTCAGTGGTGTTCCGGCCACACTCCTGGACCTGTCAGTGGTGTGCCGGCCACACTCCGGGACCTGTCATTGGTGTTCCGGCTACGCTCCGGGACCTGTCAGTGGTGTGCCGGCCACACTCCGGGACCTGTCAGTGGTGTTCCGGCTACGCTCCGTGGCCTGTCAGTGGTGTTCCGGCCACACTCCGGGACCTGTCAGTGGTGTGCCGGCCACACTCCGGGACCTGTCAGTGGTGTTCCGGCTACGCTCCGTGGCCTGTCAGTGGTGTTCCGGCCACACTCCGGGACCTGTCAGTGGTGTTCCGGCCACACTCCGTGGCCTGTCAGTGGTGTTCCGGCTACGCTCCGGGACCTGGCAGTGTGGCGTAGGCTGGAGGTTCGTGCCACGTCCATGCCGCCGGCCGGCGACGCCGTCCAGTCGACAGTCAATGCCGGCATACCGACACGTGCCGCGAGGGTCGTGGGTGCTGTGGGAGCGCGTGTCACCACAGTCACCACGCTGACAGCCACCACTGTCACCACGCTGACAGCCACCACTGTCACCACGCTGACAGCCACCACTGTCACCACGCTGACAGCCACCACTGTCACCACGCTGACAGCCACCACTGTCACCACGCTGACAACCGCCACAGTCATGCCGGCCACGTTCAAGCCGCCTGTCAACGCTCCCTGTCGGTACCTGGTCCAATGATGGCAGCCTGTCTGTCGGTACCTGGTCCAGTGATGACAGCCGGTCTGTCAGTACCTGGTCCAGTGATGGCAGGCGGTCTGTCGGTACCTGGTCCAGTGATGGCAGCCGGTCTGTCAGTACCTGGTACAGTGATGGCAGGCGGTCTGTCGGTACCTGGTCCAGTGATGGCAGCCGGTCTGTCGGTACCTGGTCCAGTGATGGCAGCCGGTCTGTCAGTACCTGATCCAGTGATGGCAGCCGGTCTGTCAGTACCTGGTCCAGTAGTGGCAGGCGGTCTGTCAGTACCTGGTCCAGTAATGACAGGCGGTCTGTCAGTACCTGGTCCAGTGATGACAGGTGGTCTGTCAGTACCTGGTCCAGTGATGACAGCCGGTCTGTCAGTACCTGGTCCAGTAGTGGCAGCCGGTCTGTCAGTACCTGGTTCAGTAGTGGCAGGCGGTCTGTCAGTACCTGGTCCAGTGATGGCAGGCGGTCTGTCAGTACCTGGTCCAGTGATGGCAGGCGGTCTGTCAGTACCTGGTCCAGTGATGGCAGGCGGTCTGTCAGTACCTGGTCCAGTAGTGGCAGGCGGTCTGTCAGTACCTGGTCCAGTGATGGCAGGCGGTCTGTCAGTACCTGGTCCAGTGATGGCAGGCGGTCTGTCAGTACCTGGTCCAGTAATGGCAGGTTGATACCTGATCTCGTATAATGGCAGGCGGTCTGTCGATATCTGGTCCAGTAGTGATAGCGGGTCTGTCGATATGTCGATGTCGCGGTGTCGCTATCTGTCTATTAAAGGTGGGCATGACCTGCCATTTTAGGCAATTGGATTATTTGCTTTGTTCACGATGAAAGCACCGGAAAGCACAACAGGATCCAGCCACTGGGCCTGGGGGCGCTAAGTGAGCTCAGGGCTGATTGGGCAGTTTCCCCGTGACTAATATAAACGGCTGTCGAAGTTTCTCACCATGGAAGATGACCAACCGGTGTTGGTTTTACGCTTGCGAGGTACATACAGGTAAGCTTCCACACTCTTTTGCAATGCTTCGCATTTCTCATATATCAACGAAGTAAGTAGCAAATTACGACTTCAACTGTGCCTGTTCAGGAGCATGGCGCGTTCAGGAGAATGGTAGTATCAATACCACGTTGGAAGCAGAACACCAACGACAAGGGAAAAGTTCCGTACAGGTGACCGTCGACCTCTATGCCAGTTTTCGGAACTCGAAAGATAATTTGGTGTGTATGGTGCTCGTTTATGCATGGTCTTTACGCTTGCAGAATGACATGGCATGCCCCTCCCTCAATGATTTTGGAAAAGCTCTACCCCTGCTCCGGTTCACAAGAAAGTACCGCGATAGTAGAAGGATGCTATTCATTTGCTCACTTGCTATGCTATCTGTCCTTTGTTATGCAGGTATCTTTTTTTTTGCTTAGAAACGTGAACACGTGAAGAATAAAATGCCAATAACTACGTGTCGGCATTTTACCTGAAAACAGTGTTCGTCTACAGATCAACACTCTTTTCAAGACCACACAAGACAAAATGTCATGGGGTCTTGTCTTGTGGTATTAAGGTGAATATTTTTGCATTGCTATACGAGTTCAATTGAGTGTAATGTTCCATAACTAGGCACCCAATTATACGCTTTGGTTCGAATACAGTAAGTCTTGATAGCAAACGACAAAGGCAATAGGCTCGACAGTACGTTTGCATTGTCGTACGCTACAATTTGATGCAATGTACGTCTGGTCGAACGGTGATTGCCCGTCAGCACTGATTAGAGCAAAGCGAAGGTCCGCTTCAATGTCCCACATGTGCGCTACCTCAGCATGCTCAGGCGGGTTCTCGGAAGTATTTTCAACCATCACCTGCACGTCATGAATTATCTTGCCTGCACCCATGTTCTGCAATATGCATCCCAAACTGATTAATCGCGAAATTAAGGCCAGAAGAAAGATGATCAATGATCATGTTGCGCTTCGGTGTTCAAACATTCTGCTGTGCTATGTTCTGCGATTTAATTGATCAATACTGTTGTGATTCCATTTTAGTGTTAAACATTGAAACGCTATGTGAGGGTGTGCTCAAATCTGGCATTTCTTCCTCGGCATCGTTCTAATCATTAGTCGCATAGTATGCCCAGAATTGCTGCAAACCGCAGAAAGCGAATTTGTCTTCCAGATTAAATATTGTAGTTAAGATGGCCACCTCCAACTTCTGAGTCTGCCTTTGCCCTCATACATTTTTTTGGTTCACATAAGTCTTGTTTCGTAATGTTGCACAGACTAATTAAAAGAGCATCTTCTCGTAGGTTCGCATCGCCGACAGTCCAACGCAGTGGTGGTTCACAGGCATTTCCACTTTAAGGTTGGTCTTATCCATTAACCTTTGTTCCAACCACAAAAAGCTATTTTCCCATGACCGCGATGCTAAGTCAAAGCTACGATCCTCCGTGCCATTCGTGTAACTGTGGGTGAATTGTGAAACCATGACGCAAGCCACTCGCTCCCATGACGTTTGTGCTCATACGTATTACGGGGAACGTACAAGGATGTCAGTAGAAGGTGCTATTAAAGCGGCTGGACGAGCGAAGGCAAGAGGCAAGCTATGAAGCTTCCCTGATTTAGATCTGGACAACATCGGACGTTTCTTTCTGCATCTGACACAACGACATCAGAGGTGATATTACAGGGACTCATTCGTATCGTCGGGGATGACCTTACAGGGTCTCGTCCGTATCACCGGAGATGACCTTACAGGGACTCGTCCGTATCACCGGAGATGACCTTACAGAGACTCGTCCGTATCACCGGGGATGACCTTACAGGGACTCGTCCGTATCACTAGGGATGACCTTACAGGGACTCTATTACCGGGGATGACATTACGGGAACTCGTCCATATCTCCAGAGATATAGTCTTCATTTGGCACTGCAGATGATAGACGACAGATAGGAGCCATACAAAGTCGCATTACAGTAAGTGACAAACGGGACCATCCTGCAGCTTAGGGAACGCCAGCGTGGTTGCTTGTTGTGCACTATCGTGAATAACTGACGGTGGTACTTTTCTATAACCGTCCTCTGTGACAATCCTGTTGTGGTGGTGGTGGGGGGGGGGGGGGCAGCAGGGAAGGCCGGATGGCCGGCGACTATCCGAGCGGTGTGCATGCGACGCCGTCGCCGTGATTAGCCGCACTCGGCCAGTCGTCGTGGCCGACGACGTTTGACGCCAGATGTTGCCGACACTGCTCCGCTTTGGCGACTCGACCTGCTTTCAGCGGTGCTGAAAGCACCGGCCGGCCGCACCGCGTAAAGTGGTTTCGCTCCGGCCTGAGTTGCGCCGAGAGGTTCGGAGAACGGCGGCGGTGACGGCGGCGACCTGGCAGGTGTTGGCGACGGCGCGATTGTCTGGTCTGGTCCCTGGTCTAGCCTGGTCTGGCCTGGTCTGGTCTGGTCGGCACCGGGCGTCGCCGCCACTGGCTGGAGCGGTTGCCGCGGACGTTCGGAGGTCAGGTGAAGGATGGTATGGCGAGCGTGCACGTACGCAACACACGCGGCCACTGCTGTGTGGGGAGCAGTTGCACGTGCTGGTCTTCCACCCTCGGTCTAATGACTGGCCATGCCGTGTGGAGTCGACCTGGAGTTATTTTATGAAATATGTAGTCATTTTAATTTTATTAAAGATGTAGCTATTTTTATTTTATGAAATTTGTAGTTATTTAATTAAATATGTTGTAAGATTCGTAATTTTCGAGAAAAAAATTGTTTTATCAAAAATTGCTTCCATTTGCAAAATAATATTCAATTGATAACGCCACCAGGTACATACCACCCACCATCGTGTTGCCCAGTGGCATGATTAGGTTACTTTTGGGTTTTAAAATAAATTTAATTCTTATTAACCTTTCGATTTTTCGTCTGAGCCCTGGTTTGTCATCCCAACCGACGACTGCACTCGTCCTATCGACCGCACCACGTCACGTTCTGCAGCCGCGCGCAGTACACTCGGAGCACACCCGGTCCACGTTTGTTCCCTCGACATGACCCCCCGCAGGGGTCGGCTCGGGTAGATGACCAGCCCTTGCCCTGGGTCACATGGGGTGCAAGCTTAGGGGTGCGACAGCCAAATAGTACTGAGTCGTTCAACTAGTATGCCACAGACCACAAACCACTTGTCTCCAAAGGCAACTTGTGTATTGGCAATGCAACAGCATGGGGTCTCTAGCCTCGTTGGGGATGTGAAAGATAAAAGTGTCCAAAGTTTATTACAATGATGATGCATGATGATGCACACAAACGGTCCTAATTATCTCTCCAATCCCATCCAACACTAGAAGAGCAGAGGCTGTTTTCATATATTTCGTGGCACGTATAGCTCATCCGAACTGTCACTATATGCCCGTATACTGTCTCTGATAGGAAGAAAATGGAAATGAAGGGACGAATTAGAGCAGTGTGGAAGTGTGCCGACTATCCTGGACATCTCCGTTCTTCAGAATATTTAATACCTATTTGCTGACCTGAGGGCGTAGTTGGTCGTAGCCGGATGATATTAATGTATGACGTTGGCTTAAATCGGTTTAAAATGGCCGTCTGAAAATGCAGCAGGCGGAAAATGGCTATTCACTAGCTCAACCCCACCTTTCCAGTTTGCTTCGTAATTTGCGGTACTTGACATTGCGCAAGCATAGAGAATGTTCAGAGGCCATGAATCAATAGATTCTGGTTCTACTGTTCAAAAGACGACCGCGAAGAAGCTCGGCATAAAAATTGGAATTGAGCCAGAATATACAGCTGACTATCATGCAGTCATAAATGTGTTCTGAAGACAGCAGCGTTAATAAACTGATAGCGTTGCAATCTTCCATTCGTTGAATTGCAGTGAAACTAAAACTAAACAACGTGTACCGTTCAGCATGGGCGTGCGATTCCAGCCCCTGGCTGTCCGTCTGTGCACGTCGTGCAACTAAGGCAACCTGAAAATGAACAATTGTTTGGCATATGGAAATAAACATTTTTATTGCATAAATATTGTAGTCGATTTTCATCTCAAGTCCACTTCCATGCTTGCTCCTCAAATTGTGCATCAATTCACACCGGATCCTGTTAATTGTGATCGTGTCCCTTAAATTATTGCTTCCTATTGGTCCAGATGAACCAGGGAAACCAAGTCTAACGAGCAAGCACTAAACAACTGACGATTGTCCAAGCGTGATCATCCGCCCCGCTTCATTAATACGTCTGCCAGAGTGGGAGAATTTCCCGTCAGGGTAGTGGATTTCCTCATCTCAAAAGGCAAATGGATGCCGGAAACTGAGCCGGGCGTACCGGGCGTAATTCCTGTGCACCTGGACGGTCGAGCGCTTCGTCTAGGTGAAGCGAAACGGCTAATGCGGCAACACTGCTTCGTTAATATTCGGTCGTCACCACGAAAGGTTCCAGCGTAGTAGAACAAATTGATCCTCATAAAAGCAGATTCACCATAGGTGACTGCAATTATCGTCAGGAATCGGAGCGTTGCGGGTTGCTGTTTTCATGTGCTGGGCGGATGCAAGTGAGCGTCACGTTCCTTCCCCATGCCAATTATTCTTCAGCTCTGACTCATTCCAGCCACTCGTAATTTAGTGGTTACTTCAGCCTGCTTAATAGCTGCCTTGGCACACCTGTTCGGCAGCAACCCTCGTTTCGAAAGTGTGCAAGAGTGTCCCGAGGTTTTCGCCACGGCCAGCACCAGAGGTAAGCCCCCAGACACTTCTCACAGCGTTGGATCTATGCTTTGAACTCCTGACTTTGGAGTGCATAGTCCACTACACATGGCTATTGCACAATGGCTATTACAGTAGGGCTATTACAACCACTACATCTGGCTATTACAGTATGGTTACAGTGCAGTACACTACAGTAGGGTCCGGATCCACCCATCGATAAAAAAAATTCCAAAGTGACGTCACTAGGGGGCTAGATTTTCACGACTTTTGACGACTTATATTACGTTTTTAGCTCTGGGGCGTTCATTTTTGGGGATATTTGAGAGAGAAAAATTGTAATCAGAAACGGACGGCGAAATCAACCAAGGCCATACAAATTTTCGGCCCCACCAAAAATACATGTTTTTTTCATTCAAAATTTTGAGATTTCAAATATTCTTTAATTCTCCTTTTCTAATGGGCAGAGCAGACCAAGAAACGTTGTTGGAAGTTAACTTGCACTAATAAAAAATGCCTACTTTAGCCAGAATCTTCGATTTGAACTGCAATAGGGAAATGTGCAAAATTTATATGTAGTCAAAAACGAAAAAAATGGCAAATTCCCCTCGTACTTTTGTTGCATCCCTAAAGATAAGCAAACGCTGAAAGTTTCATTAAGAAATGTCGACCCGTTAAAGCGTGATGACTGGTTGAACTGTTTTGGAGGTGACCTCACTTGACCTTGACTAACTCGTTGACCCTAGATGACCTGACTTCAAAATGTTGATGCAGCATGTCAAACTGATGTGGGAAAAGGTATGCCAAATTTTGGCGCGATGCCGTGCGTCGTTCGTTCACTATCCGCGAAAAACCTGAGTGAGGGTCGGCGGTTGAAGACCCCCCCGAGACGGGACGGATTAAACATTGTCATTAGGAATTTTGCACAGAAGAGACATGCATTTAATATGCAGCCGTAGATTCTTCCACATGCATACAGCCAAGCGCTAACTCTTCCAAATGTCTAAGAACGAATGATTATTGAAATTAGTACTTAACCTGTTACTGCAAATACAAAATCTAGAGAAAAATATAAATAGATCTTGATGAGCTTCATTGAGGGAAAAACTTAGGCCAGCGCGTTCTAAAATGGCATCATTCCATCCCACATTGATCTGGGTGTCAAATCTTCCCTCCCCCCGTCCAATATGCGCAATAGCTTGAAAACGCGTCGAAATATCTTCACGACATTTCCAATGGCTCTCACTTGATCCATTCTACGCCTTTTGTCAACAAGAAACCCATAGGGTCATGACAGGTCAGGCGTGAGTGACGTCAGCGTGACATCATGTTTGCCGATTATTTCCAAAAACGCATTGGTGCACACACATTGGCGTGGAATCGGAACGAGTGAAGGTATTTGTGGAATGTAAACGGCAATTGAGAGGCCATTAGTAGGTTATTAACGTGTTATGTCGCTGTTTGCTTTAATATTTCACTTCAAATTATCGGCAAAGTGCCAAACAAAATAGTGTTGAAAGAAATGTAATGTTGATACTTTTATCCTGATATTCAAATCATCCCGGGAAAATGGAACAACATATCCAAGAAGTAGCTATGAAGAATGTCTGCACTAATTAATATAGCTGTACTACATAATCTATACTATTTAATCTGCATATTTAATAAAATATCAATGAAAATGACTGGGTTATGGCTTCAAGTGTACCGCAGTTCAAGCCCAGTACTGCAAACCACATCGGTACAGCGTGCGCCGACCGGCCGCGAGACTGCCTTAGTACGCACTTAAGACACAATTTCCAACCCTCCCTGAGACCGCACGTCATGGCGCTGTCAATTGCCGTTGGAAGTTTTAAAACCGACCCAGTCGTTTGTGGGATCAGCAGGGGACAACCCCCCCCAACCCCCACCACCCCACCACCCCCCACACACACATGGGTCAATGGTGTGAGGCTAAGAAGCCCGGTCAATACCGAGTTTTCTCACCAGAAGGAAAGAGGGAAGCAATTTCCGAATCGCGTAGGCTGTGGAGAAAAAGGACCGGACGAGCCGTTCTTCCATATCTGAGTTTTCCTATTCCTCCGGGAAGTTGCTATGATTATGTGACCCCACCATTCGGATCCGCTTCTCGTCCTGTACGGAGACGACATAACATCCGATCCGATATCATCATGTCGAATATCCACATCAAATTATTATCACCAGCAGTGCGTCTCCGCCTTAGCTGTCGCGCACCACATACACACCAAGGTCCTCTAAAGCATTGAGGGGGACCGGTCTGGGGAGCTAAGCTTGTCCCCACGTCATAGGGGGCCTTTCTTGTGTGGTTGGCGACTTCGCGAATGGGGGTCATGCTAAACACCGAAAAAAAACCTGCTGTACCCAACACAGCACCTGCCTGAGTCCGAATGTGTTCCCGTGTCCGGTCCGTCCTGTTATCAATACACTGGAACACCGTGACTGCCGTACAGCGAAATATAGATTGTCACCGACCCGGATATGGACGCTGGAGGCACTTACTGCCCTCTGCTAATTGGGCCATCATTAAAGTATCCGGCCAGGTTTTTTGTTGCTTCTACTCCTGCCGCCGATTCGCTGTCAGTATTTTGTTTCTTTCAGCGTGTTCTGTTCGCGAGCCATGCCGACGCCAGTGTACTGAACAGGAACGAGACGGGCAACTGGCAGATCTCGTGACAGGCGAACAGCCCAGCCAGCCGTACCACCTACCAGGCTGCGCCTGTCGCAGCAGCACGCCGTCATCCCGACTGATGTACATCCGTGGCGGCCGGTCTCCCTGGTTGTTCGACAGATGGCACACAATAGACACCGATTAAGACCAACGACGCGAGCGCCTCCCACACAACACTGACGTCTATGATCAGCACACCCGGCAACATTGGTGCGGCGACTTAGTTAGGAGACACCAAGGGAGTTCATAATACACTACTGAACACACGTACGTGGCTGTGGGTGAGCGACGTGTATTCAGTGGGCAGGATTACCTACTAATGTGCTATTATTCGTTATAATTATTTATGATAATTATTCGGCAGTGGTATTTTAAGAATGCATGTCGAAATGTGTAGGCATATGCGCGGGTAATTGATGTTTTATAAAACGTGGCCAATATAGTGAGTAGCCTGCATGTAATCACATAGCCCCGCTATGACCCACACACCGCGAGTAGAAAACGCTGCAGTGGCCAGGCCATGGGTCCGGGGACGGCGCACGACGCGGGGGATCAAGGGAGTGACGTCACGGCCGCCATGGCGTCACGCCGGCGACGGTCACTCGCCGCTGGTGGTGACTGTCCCCAGCCGCTCCCCAGCCGCTCCCCAATCCGGTCCCCAGCCCGATCCTGAGCCTGACCCTGAGCCGACCACTGCAGCGGTGCTATGACCACCCCAGCCGATCTTCAGCCGCTTTTCCAGCTGGTCTCCAGCCGGTTCTCAGCCGTTCCCCAGCCGGTCCTCATCCAGTCTCCAGCCGCTCCCCAGCCGGTCCTCATATAGTCTCCAGCCGGTCCACAGCTGCTCCACAGCCGCCCCTCAACCGGCCCTCAGCCACTCCCCAGCCGTTCCTCATCCAGCCCCCAGCCGCTCCCCAGCCGGTCCTTATCCAGTCCCCAGCCGGTCCTGAGCCGCTCTCCAGCCCGGTCCGGAGCCGACCGGCACGCAAGGACAATCTGGGTGCGAATCAGCGCCCGTCCAGCTGCCGCACAGACACAGCTGGATCGACCGCGCCGGCTGCGTCTTCCTGCGCTCTCCTTTGTCTCCTCATCGCACCTTCCGGCGCTCTTGTCCCGGTATCAGATCGAAGCGGTGCACGCGGCAACTGACCGTCAACTGATCGCGGCCACGCCTGCCGCATTCACTTCGCAGATAGTGATGAACGTTTCTGCGACGGCCGTGTCGACTTTGCACCTGGTGTATAAAACAAATCAGGCAACAGAACGAAAATCTGAACCCCATATCCTCATTAATTCAGTTTTTGTGGCTTATTCAGTTGTTCGGCAGGCTAGAGCTAGAACGCATAAAGTATCAAGCATGACCCTTCCGTAATTCCTGAAACGACATTGAATATAAGTGGCACAGCTCAAGAGGAAAATCCCGACATCCTGGAAGCAGTGGCGGTGCCAGAGCGTTGTGGCGGTTTAGTCACAGCTGTCCTCAGCGGTTTAATTGTATGCATACATATATATATACATATATATATATATATATATATATATATATATATATATATATATATATATATATATATATATATAGTTATATATATGTATATATATTTATATTCTTAAATATACATATATACATATATACATGTATATATATACATATATGCATACATAAGATATTTATATGTATGCATATATATATATATATATATATATATATATATATATATATATATATATATATATATATATATGGATACAGGTATCAGCCTGATTGGTGGATAAAAATTTATGATTGAGAGGGATAATGACCCCACGTAATAACAGCGACGTAATGTAAACATAAGATGCTTGAAGAAGGGGATGAAAAAATAAGCAAATGAAGTCAGTAGAAAGGAATTAAGTCGATTGTTTCAAGCGGAGATAGAGTGAGATTATAAAGGTATGTTTATGCATTACATTATTTGACGTCACCAAAGGGGCCCTAAGATGATACACCTGGGAAGAAAGGTCAGACAGAGGCTAGTGGTTGCCTAACTATTCATCACCCTTGAAAGCCAATCAAATGTCCACAACGCAAACCGTCTTGGTGCCTGATACGCATGGTGTGTGGGGCACAGCTCCGGCAGTTTCGACGCTGTCTAGGTTCTTGTAGCATAACGGGAAGGGCTGTCCGTTCGGTGAGAGGTCGCTGCTGCTAAACGTAATAGCGATATATTGCTTATGAAACGTTAATTATCGTATTGCAATTGAGCAAGTTAGGTTTCGGAATGGTTCATGAGAAAAATTAACCTGATCCTACGTCTTTTAACTGTGCACTGAGAAAAAGAAGCACGTAACAAAAGCATATTTTGTCGCTAAAATCAGGTTAGGCAGTGCCTCAAGCGCCTGAGTGAGCACGCCGCCACTGCCTAAAAGGTAGTCCATCTCGCTGCTCCCGCTTTTACACACAATTGTAAGCAGGTCGAGTTCCGGTGACCTCATTGTGTACTATACAGTGCGCCGAGGTGCCGAGGTCGTCAGATCCAGTGTGCGAGCTGGGAGCCGGTCACGTCCCGGGCAGTACTACTCGGGTGGATGCTACACGGGAGGGTGCTACACGGGAGGGCGCTACACGGGTGGGTCCTGCACGGGAGGGTGCTACACGAGAGGGTGCTTCACTGGATCGTGCTACACGGGTGGGTTCTACACGGGAGGGTGCTACACGGGTGGGTGCTTCACGGGATGGTGCTTCACGGGAGGGTACCGAAGTGGTCAGATCCAGTGTACCAGCTGGGGGCCGGCCCCGTCCCAGGCAGTGCTACACGGGAGGCTGCCGCCGCCAGCTGCCACAGCCAGCCGATATTTGTGGGAGTGTTTACTCAGAGGGGCCGTCGCCGGGCTGCCAGCGCCGAGCGCCTGCGTAACGACGCAGCCGGACGCCGTACGACGCCGGGCCGCATGACAGGTGCAGCTTTACGACAGCGTGCACTCGTGGCAGTGTCCCGGTGGCGATAGTTTGCGGTGGTGTGCAGTGCTGGTTATTTGGCACGGTCGGCTCCAATGCTGCCCCGGCGACCTCGACCTTCAGTGCGACGTCTCGACAGTAACGCTCGTCTTGCATGCTTGATGGGAAAAGTGGGCTGAGGAAAGATTGACCAAGTCGGCCAATAACGCAACCAGGTATTATGATTTATTTTTAACACTTGTAATTTTGGGACATGACAGCAGCTAGCGCAACGATGTAGTTCGGATAATTCCAAGAAGAAAAACATATAAGGCCGCACAACTTTGCCTTCCCTCGAAGATATTCGTAATTATCCGTCAAGCGCAGATATGCCGTAATTCAAACAGATTTCCATTTGTACTGTCATTGGTAGGCTTGACGAGCGGATTATTGCATATATCGATATATGTACGGTCAACACTTCGATTCAACTACTTGACTGCTATTGAATGTGGTTTCACCGGCATCAGTAAGACGAACAGTTCTGGAAATAGCCACCACTCGACCCAAGCAACCCTACGGCTGACGTTTGCAATGACGCAATGAAACACGCAAAAGTCACGTTGATATCTCCTGCGTTGGGTAGAGTGACTTTCAACGCAATATTCGGTGTCGCTTTTTGTCATATCGCTATTCATTCACAACATTGTAGGGTCTCTGATCCTCATGTAGATCGAAGATGAAAAAGCTCCCAAATGGCTAGCCAGCAGTGTGCTCTCTCATCAGTCGATTTGTTTCCTGCTGATGTTTTCAACACCATGAACTCATCGTACAATACTGATGTCTAACGTCGTTTGCGCATTCTGGAGCTAGAATACGTCTGAACACCTCTATCGTACTTTAATACTTACTGCCTGCTCAGGCAGTATATATACGTATTATATTGGTTCTACTCACTGCTTTTGCTTCGTAGCCAGTGTACAGAGGCGTACAGTGGGCTATAGGCTATGCAGTGACATCTTACACCGATTGTGTTAACATTTCAGCATGAAAATCAGAAGTGTAGCGTTTTGCGCCTCTGCTATTTCGTTCCCACTACTTCCAATCCTGCATCCGACGCGATGCACAAAACCGTTGCTAACTTCTCAATGAGAATCAATCCCGCCCGGTGAATTGAGATGACAAGGAGCGGTCTATTCAAACAGCCTGGAGCGGAAATGTTCCGGCCCAAATTTAATTGCACTCCCGACTCTCATTCGCCGAGCACCTCGGACACGTTTGTGTTCACCAAGTCGGCCGGGTGACCCGAGTTCGTGGAATCCATCATCTGGCAGCATCTGGCAGCATCTGGCAGCTGTGTGAGTCGCCGCGCGTCAGCCGGTTTACTCTCGGGAAACATACTCGAGTGTCTGAAGCGGCTCGCGTGTTGTCTCAGCCGCCGCCGTTCCCACGACTGCCGTGGAGACCGGCGCCCCTCTCGCCGCTGGGGCCGCCTCTGGTGCCCGGGCCACACGCCGAGGAGCGGTCAGCCGACCTAGACACTGTGGCTTCTAGGCTAACCGACTGTTATCCGAGTTAGTTGGTTATTGGGGCTTTGGGACGCATCGACTACAGAGGTCATGCAACGCCTGGCTATTATCCGAGGGAGGTTGGATGCCTTCGATTCCCCAGGAATTGGCCCCATCGATGGCTGGATTCCCACGAAAATTTTCAACAGGCGACTCAGGAACTAGTTGTCGCCTTTCCCTTCAGTAGACTTAGGGTGTTGTTCATAGCGTGTGAAACATCGTAAGTCGTACTAGGATGTCGTCTATCATGGATGTAAGAAGAGGAATACCCGTGCCCTGCGACCCCCTCCCTTTCCGACCGCGCTATTTTCGGGATAGAATCACCAGGGCGGGCCTGGATAGAATCAGCTGTAAGAGCGACTTGGTCCACCACTTGAAGCAAGTAGAAGATGAAATGTGTCCACTGCTAATTTTGGCTTAAATATCGTACGGGTAGCGAGCTGGCCTTAGCTGTTTTTAGCCACCTACGAAACACAACTACACTGTTAATAATGAAAACACGCTTTGTGTTTTGGAAGTATGTGCAATTTTAACACGGCACAGCCTGTGATTGGAACGCGCCTACGCCGTGTAACCTACTTTTAAAACACGCCCTTTGATAATTTAAAAGCGCGTTCCAGGCGAGTTCCAGAAGTAGGTTGTAGGGTGTAAAAGCTGCAATACTTTCAAAACTCGGATGTATGTTTACTTTCTCCGCCTCAAAGACTACTTCTAAAATATGGACGGTTTATAACTTTTATTTTATTTTCAGATTACTGCTGCAACTCATTCTAATACAGAGAGACGGATGGTAAGAGATAGACAGATAGACAGACAGACTGGCATATGGACAGACAGACGAATGGTCGAAAGAACGAAAGAGATGGATGGACAGACAGAGAGATGGTTAGATAGATGGATGGACAGGGATAGGGAGAGATGGACAGGGACAGACAGTCAGAGAGACAGAGACAGAGCTCACAGTGCTCGAAACTTACTCATTCTTTTCTGAACCGCAATCGGCATACCGCTATCAATGTTCACTACAAGGGTTGCCAGGACAACCGCCACCCTCCCACACCCCTTTTTGTAATCAGTGGAAGCTTTTGGTGGAACATTGAGAACGCCACACTCCACAGCAGCAACATATCAACTAGGTCCGTGTCACTTCTGTCCAGCACCACCATGTCACACCCCTCAATCATCAGAACATAAGCATTGTTCTGCACCCTGAAGCAGGGCTTGCTGGTGCTGGGTGTCTCGTCTTCATCACCGATCACTTATGTGATGGTGTCTCCCAGACACTCGCAGAATACTTCGACCTTGTCGTCGTCTGCAAGGAGTGATTTGGAGAGTCGGATATGAATGGATGTAGAGGATGTGAATAGACTTGGGACAAAACTTGGGAGACCTCTAGCACTTTTCACACACGCCTCGCAACTGCATTCGGTGGATAAAAATTGAATCACATTTGACCGCTGTAACGAATTTATTTACACACGTTCCAGGTTTACGTTTCCACGTTTCCAGGTTCCAGGTTTACTTAGAAGCAAATTATTCGGAAACGGGAAGGTCACCAAGATAAGTCATTGGAAGGTTCACGACAGGCAATACAAACTTCGGGGGAGCATATCGGAGGCGTATGGATGGAAACCACATTAGCATCCTAATATATTTCTTACAATCTGATATCGACAATGGTTCAAAATGGTATTTGTTCAAACAGACTCGATGATCTCACCTTAACCAGAATTTTCGATTTGGGGTTCAGTCAATATCGAATCTCACCAGTACGAATCGTCAAACCCTTCAGCTCCGAGAACTTCAGCAATTCAAGTCTTTCAACTCGTTTAACCTACGGCAGTTTCACCACCTTCCACTGTATCTCTCGGAATTTCCTGCCGTCTATGGATACAAATAACAGCTGTAGTTACTGCCTCGAGCATACTGTGAATAAAGGCAGACAGTTTTTCCACCTTATCGAGAGAATTCCAACTATTGTTGAACTTCTTGATTTTTGGATTTTGGACGTTTCGTCTTTGGACGTTCGATTTTTGGACTTTGCGTCTTTAGATGTTCGGTTTTTTGGACTTTATGATTCTTGGATGTTTGGTTTTTGGACGTTATGATTCTTGAACTTTATGATTCTTGGACTTTCTGTCTTTGAACTTTATCTTTTTTGACGTTTCGATACGGACCCATAAACTGCGATAAACTAAAGTTTAATCCAGACATTGAAAATTAATGGATGCACCGCTTAGCAGTGCATTTCTTAGCACAATGTGAGCAAAACATAAGTGAGCTTGTGTACAACAATGGACAATGACGGACTGTTAGTCTTGAGGTCCAGACATCAAGACTGCAAAATAAGTGATACTTCTGCAAAGCAATAATAAAGAAAGTAGAAGGCAGTTGCGAATTGCTGCGCATTGCCGACAACCATGTGGCTGATTACGCTGTGCTGACAGTCGAGAGCCTAATGGAGTATTTATGAATGAAATGCTGATAAAGTGTGAGTGTGATGATTTGTAAATTAGCGCTGAATTATTCAGTGCTCGGTGGTGTGCGAAACGTGTGCGAAAATGTCCGAGAAAGTGGAGAAAAAGCAACAAACATTGGCGCTCGAAGTCGGCTTTTGATAGCTGTCAGCTGAAGCACTATTGGCCGTTGCAAACGATTTCATGTGTTTATGTGTTTGCAGAAGATGCGACATGGTCGATAATCATGTCGATACGGTCGACAACCAAGCGAGGGATGGCACCGCAGAAATTAAGCCTCACGGTGAGGGGTTAAATTCGCAAATAATAATTATACGAAAATTTCGTGAAAATTGGTCATGATGCGACAGGATGCCCAAATGAGATTTGCTATTTTAGCCATTTAGTATGAGCATTAAAAATGCGCACGTCATTTACAATGGAGCATATTGTTTGCGAATTCTCGCGGAGGGAGAATAACGAAAAGTTGAGATAACTGGAAAAGTTCACGCCGCCGGCATGAGGCTCTGTGCGCACGGCACCAACCCGAAATGCTGGGGAGTTGTGCTCGTCCGGCATTGCCTCCGTTGACAGTGGGGGAATTGCGCTTCACGCTTGCCCTACGCGGCGGATACCTGCAGGTCCACCTGTTCTCAGTTGAACAGGATCCCTGCGCATCTGGTGCAAGGGCGGCACGCGAGGGCGGGCGCGTGGCGTGTGTGCGCGTGTGTGCGCGCGCGTGTGTGTGTGTGCGCGGGTGTGGGTGGGTGTGCTCGGGTACGGGGGTGTGCGCGGGTGCGGGGGTGTGTGGGCGTGCGTCGGTACGGGGGGTGTTGGTTGGTTGGTTATTGGAGTTTAGGGGCGCATGGTACGGGGGTGTGTGGGTGTGCTCGGGTACGGGGGTGTGCGCGGGTACGGGGGTGTGTGGGTGTGCGCGGGTACGGTGGGTGTGTGGGTGTGCACGGGTACGGTGGGTGTGTGGGTGTGCACGGGTACGGTGGGTGTGTGTGAATTGATTGCTGATGCATACCACGCCTTGATGCACTGCCTTGGCTCATAGCAGATTCGACGCCTTGAATTGGCCGAGGTAGGTTAATTATATGATATATACCTTCCTAATTATATGATCATGGACACTCGGCTCTGGACACTGGATAGCCTAACCTATACAGTTTTGTACTCTTTATGTCTGCGTGCCCTTGACGTGGCACGCAGACCATATAGTGCTGCATACAAGTCGTCGAGGTGTTCACATGCATATTATTTTAATCACAGGCAATTTAACATATGTGACAAAGTGGCAACAACCCTTGTGATGACTATTTGAGGCGTCCGCTGCCGCATCTGTGCATTGTCCTAATTCCATTCCATCTCATTCATTCCATTCCCCGTTGTGGTGTGGTCTCGTCCGTCTGCCCCTCCTGATCTGTGTGTGGGTGTGGTCCGATGTGTGTGTGGGGATGCTGTGGTGATGGTTGTGGTGGTGTTGGGGTTTGATAGGTTTGAGTGCGCTTGACGGTGGTTTTGAGGATGGTGCTGGTGTTGGTGGTCTTGTTTTGCGTGTTAGTGGTGCTCGTGTATGCGGAGGTTGTGATTGTTCTGTGTTGTGTTGCTGGGAGCGATTTTGCAGAGCCGGGTAGTCTGCGTTTGATGGTGGTGATGGCGGTTGTCTGTGCAAACCCGGCTCTGTACGGCCACGCCGACGGCAGGTCCTGGCCCGGTACATGCCCCCTTGGTACACCCGGCGGAGCGGAGTTTAAGCACTATTTAGAACACTTTTCACACCCCACTCACCCACCAACATTGGGTGGGGCCAACACCCACCAAAATTGGATGCAAGGGCCCTCCCAAAATCATACAAATGTGGGTACTACAAATCATACTACCCTCTTATTTTCCGGAAGTGAGTGCGCAATGAACATAGAACAAAAATATTGTATATATTCACCACACATATTTCACGACTTTTTTATGTTCATTGCTTATGCATCAAATCAGCTGCATCATCAGCTGATCACCAAATCAGTGTCTTCAGCCTCTATCAGAGCAAATAGTGTTGAATGTTGCTACGTTAACGTTAAGCCATTGGATACTAAATTGATTGCCAATATTGCTAAATCATTTTTTGTCTTTGCTCCATCATCATCGTCGATATTTCACGCTCGCTCAAATGCGTACGGGGTGTGAGCGTACGGGGTGTGAGATTCGATTCGATATCGGCTGGACGTTTTTTCACCTCTGTTCTAGGTGTACCTCTGTACTTTTAGTCATGCTGGGAGCGATATTGCAGAGCCGGGTAGTCTGCGTGTGACGGTTGTCTGTACAAACCCAGCTCTGTACGGCGAGCCGGCCACGCTGCCGGCAAGTCCTTGCTAGTATTTTGCTTTTCTCGTGCTTTCTTGCTAGTCTTTTCTTATAGCCTTTTCTTTGGGTATTATATTTTTGGTATGTTATGAATGTGCATAACACCAATTAGGACAACTAGTTTTCTGTGCAAGTGCTTACTTTTCAGTTTGTGAGCAAAATAACACCAAAAAGAGGCTTTGAGTTTGAGAAAAAAACAATGTTTAAAAATTAAAATCAAATGCAACAAAACCTAACACGCGTCCCGGAGGGCCTCTGAAAATTACAAGCACTGGATGGGCAGATTCCGCCTCCCCCTAGCATCTCAGCTTCTATTAAAGCTAGAGCAGCGAAATTTGCAGGGTGGATGGATCCTAGTTACCTTAGTTATCTTCAAGGTCAAATGAGGTCAAAATGTCACAATAGATTGAGTGGATTGGCTGTTATGGATCGCTGTGATTGTGTTTAAATGCTCCAAAATTGGCATAGATGACGTTTTTGACATTACTAATAATACAATACAGATTACCAGGTAACTTGAGGTTTTGAGGTAACCGTCTTTGCCATCTAGCAGCACTTTATCAGGTCATTACTCCAGTTACCGGAACCGGGCCGCCCGTCCGACTGCTCCGACGGCGCAATCGGCTTCGCAAAGAAAGGAGTACATGAATAGTGTATTGAAACGCTTGGTGCATGACAAGCAGTAGTGTTCAAGATGTATAGTGGGTAACATGCAAAGTGGCACCAATTGCTTGACGGTCATTCCAGTTGGTTCCATTAACCTGTATGAACTTGGCGACTTGACCTCGGTAATCAAACATGACTTTGAAACCATATAAGCATAAACGTATGCTTATTTGCATAAGCATATAAGCATAACAATGCACATCAAATAAATCGCTAGTGTCGCGAAGAACACTTGAGACCCCAAGTCAGTGTTTTTGCACTGTGGAAAGAGTGATAATACAACACACATGCAACCGGTTTAATACGCACCACGCTTACCGGCTTACCACGCAAAAGATGAGAGATACAAAAGCAATCTAGAGCAATCTGATACTTTTTTGTAATTTTTCCTGAAGCAAAGGTTTTTTGCCGATGCCAAAATAATTTGGCATACACCATGGTGAGTGCATTTGCCAGCATTGCTATTGAACCAAAAATAGTGGTAGAAGAAATAATAATACTTCTAATAATAATATTTCGTGTGGTAATAATAATGAAATAATGGTACCATCATGGTAGGGTTATGCAACCTCCAAATCCATCCCAACCCAGGACAAAGAACTTCCCTGAAATTCTGAAATTGTGTTCCGTGGCGGCAGCGTAAAGCAGACACGGACCTTCCAGTCTAACCAGTAAGTGGCTCCGAAGCTAGACAGTAAGTGCAGTGCAGTGCAGCAGTAAGTGGCTCAGCTACTTCAAACACCGACTTCCGTGGATTCCCTTCCGTGGATTATTGGTCCATTGGGGGTGAGGGGGTGGGGGCAGCAACAAGTACGAGTGCTTGCGTTGCCATTGCGTTCGAGTACTCAATACTCCGTAAGTACTCCAGATACTCAGTCCGAACTTCAGTCTGATATTTAATGCGCAATAATGTAGGGCAATCATTTATTTGTGAACAGCGATGGATGATGAATGAACAGTACTAACGGTACGCTGGACAGTCAAGGTGATTTCATCGCCATATTTGGGCATGTTGATGTCACAATTACGGTGATACCAAACAGCACAAACAAACATGGAGCTCCATATCAAAACACGAAGAGATGACGAAGGATTCCTTTTGGTTTGGTTTTGTCTTGGCAACTTGTGATAACATGATGAACTTGGTGGTCTATATTGGTCACGTGACCCTATTGCCGTCGATACGTGGCAAAGTCGCAGCTTACTCCAGAGCAGGTAAGTACCTATATCGCTAGGTTCGTAGGGTCCAAACGATGCGGTGCCTGGGCAGGACCAACACTGGAGCGTCGATCGCGGTCCCGCGGCTACTGGTGGCCGCTGGTGAATGCTTCGAGCCCGGTAGGGGGACACACGACATTGTACGAAGAATTTTACTTGGAGCGTGCGCCGTGCAACCGAACCGCAACCGAGCGTGCGCCGGTGCAACCGCCAACCGAAACGAAGGCGAAACGACGTCTCACGGGCTGGCCAGACGGCCCGTGAACAGCGCCACACCAGTCTCACGGTCGCAGATAACGATCACGAACGGTGGCGGAAGTCGAGCAGCTCGAGCGCGCACACAGCCACCAGGCGCATCGTGATAGGTCGGCTGCTACAACGGCTCGCGCAGATCGAACCCGTCGTCCAGCCGGAAGCGCGGCACCACAACGCGCGCGCGCAGGCTGCGCAGCGAGCCGCGCACGTCGGCCAGACTCACGTCGGCCAGCCGCTGCTCCAGCTGCGACAGCCCGTCGCGCGCGCGCGGCAGCAGCAGCAGCATGCCGAACCGGCGACCGGCGAACGGCAGCTCGACGGCCTGGCGGTCGAAGCCGGGCACGCTGTTGTTGCCCTGCAGGCACGTTCCGTTCAGCGTCATCAATCGCGTGCGCACCGGTCCCGTCGGCGTGAAGAAGTCCTCAGTCTCCTCAGTCCACTCGACCTTGAACGCGTGCTCCCAGCCCGCCCTGAAGTGACCAGTCGGATGGCGGCCGACAGCCGGCACCAAATCCTTGATCTTTCCTTGGTCAGCGTATCCACTTCGCCGTTGATCAGCTGACTCGTGCCGGCCGCGTCGCCGAAGTCGACGCTCCGCATCTCTCCGGCGTATTTGTCCCGCAGCAGGCCGGCGTAGCTGTCCAGGACGCGGAACGACTTCACGTACCGCCGGCTGGCTGGACGCCGTCGGGCCGGCGCAAGGCCGTCAGCAGCGCCTGGTAGCCGGCGTGCACGTCTGTCGTACGGTCGGCGTGCCCATCAACCGACGGGCCATGTCGCCGCCGGCGCCGGCCAGCGTCATGGCCAGCGCCGCCGACGCACCGCGCGTCGCGTCACCGACATACCCATATATATATATATATATATGGCGTATATATATATCACGAGTCAGCTATATATATATATATATCTATGGCGTATATATATATATATATATATATATATATATATATATATATGTCTGGTGCATTAAGGGCACAATAGAAATCTGCACCAGTGGGCCGCAAAAGGCACTGCAAATGCTTACAACTTTACTTTACAACTTGTATATTTTTTGTCAAATATCTGCTTCCCGGTTCACAAGTATGAACCCTATGGACTAGGGTTAACCATAAGCCTACACATGAATGGATCTGCACGTTTGGCTTGTGTGTGCATATGCAGTTTGCATATATTAGTGGACAATTGTGGAAATAATTGGTGCGACGTTTGCCGGCTGTTTGCTCGCTGCAGTTCGCTATGCATGAAGTCACAAATTGTAAAATTGCAGAAAAACAGCAGCTTCTACCCAACTGCAGATGTAGAGTCCTTCTTGCGTGGTTCATAAAACTTCCCGAATACATCGCGTACGATTATATTCGTAGTACAACTTTCCCGTGTGTTTGCGCATACGCATTTCAAGTACGAATGTATCGCTAACTGGTAGCATAAATAACGGGGGCAGCAGCACACTTACCTGCGTGGCCGACCGATGAGCGCGCAGTGGCGCCAATAACTACTAAAAACTGGGGGGGGACATGCCCCAACGAGTTGACTTGCTCCCAGCAAGTCAACGGAAATAGATACGGAAATTCCCGGGCAACTCCCGCCGGTCCAGTGAGGGAACTGTGGTTGGCGAAAAAAAAAATCATCAACTAACAATATAAGAAACCTCCACTTGTGGCTTCGCCTGCGTTCCTTAATCACTCGCATCGCAGCCGTAATGGACGAGTGATCGGCGCATACGTGGTGACCATCTCTGCCGCAGCGCGGCTTGAACTCTATCCTGTGTACTGAACCATGGCGGGAAGGGAGAACACACACCAACGGTGTCTACTACTGATGGTGGCCTCAGCTGAGATACCACCCGCGCAAATGATGTCGCATGAGCCGACGGGGACAGCTTCCGGAGTGAATACACGGCACCACTCGCGACCCGATCTGGCCACTATGGAAATGACCTGTCGGCGATCCGCGACTGGGCCGTGCACTCCTGACCCGCTGTCTGCACGTCGGTCGCTGGCAGCCGGTGGCTGTGGAAGGCTGACTTTACCATTTCTCCATTTCTTCCTCTGCCATTTCTTTTGGAAATCACAATTTGAAATCATATATAAGTAATCAAACATCCGTAGACTTTAAGTAATCCAATAGTTTTGTGTTATGTTTTATGTTTTATGTGATTCAACATCAGTCGGTTTAGGCCATCTAACATCAATAGGCCAGGTACATCACATTTCATTGATTATAATTGCATGCTATTTTTCATCATATACCACCACAACCAAAACCGTTTCCCATCTGCTGTTTTGGGCGCTAAATGACCAACCATGGTCGATGCACCCTAAAACCACAATCACACACACACACACACACATCTGCTGTTTAGGTGGGATAGCATGCACCTGCATTGCCAAATTACCTTTCTTGTATTCCAATTTGTATTGTATTTCAATGGTGGTGATATTCTTTTCTTGGCCTGATTTATCAGATAGAACTATGCTAACCTAAAGTGCCTAAAACCTAAACCTAAAATTGTGAAGTTTTTATTTCTGAAAGAAATAGCTGTCAAATTAATTGAAATAACATCAGCAAACACCAAGAATACAACGTGATCACATTGTGGTCCAGGGACTCCTTGTTCATTTTTACAATTGACAAGATAGAAAATGTAGAGTAAAATGTGAAGAGAAAATGTACAAGAATATTTTATTTGTATATCCAGCCGACATTGTCTTCATGAATAGATGAAGACAATGTGGGCTGAATGTAAATGTAATGCTGCTGCTGCTGCTTCATGTTGAAATGCTGCTTTTGTTGCACCTGATTGCTATGCCAATTAGGCTAATAAATACGTTGCTTTTTCCTGTATTTATTAGGCAAATAAAACCATGGCAACCAACCATGTATCTGTAAAGATGTGGATCTAGTCTACCATTTTCAGTCAGCAAATCTGATCCAAATAATCCAGTTCTCTGACCTTAACTTATTGCAACTAAAGCTTAGTGGTAAATGGTTGACATGTGGTATCATGATTGTTATTTCTTTGCATTTGATACCAACAAACACACAAGTTGGTATTTCTGGTCACAAACGAGGTTTTGATAGATGATTGAATGCATACTGCATACAACAAATATAACTTACCCATGTATTTACACTGCTTAAGCTTAATCTTGGTTAAAATGCAAAATTATACCAAAGACAGCTTTAAAACAAGTCATATCCAAGAACTAATTATTTCAAGCTTTCGAAATTGAGCTTCGAAGAAACCTTCATGTGAGGGGGCACATGCCCCCTATTCTCCCTGTATCTGTCCGTGACTTCTGCATCTGCCAGCTGGCCGTGTTCAGGCTCACAGTTTTATATTTTCTTCGAAGAAGAAAGACCTCTATCCGACGCCGACGGATTGTGCTTTTCGGGTCTCTGGAATCCAAGAAGACTGCTCTAACTTCGACCTGCTGATGGCATGCCTTTCTGCGTCGATCACCATGCACGTGCGGGTTGATTTTATCACGGCCCAGACGTCCAGTTTCGTGGCACTTATTGGCGCACTGTGACGTAGGTTAGCGCAATCGCGAGCGGCCGGAAGCCCCATTTCCCCGCGAGCAGCTCGGAGACCAGAAGCCGTTCCAGCTGCTCCTGTCGATGCTCTCATAACTGAGTGCAGCAGGAGATGCCGCATGTCCGTGAGCTGTTGCAAACTTTTCTTCAAGGGCTACCGCAGGCAGCTTGGGCAACATTATCGACGCTGTGAGAGGAAGCTTCTCTTGACCAACTGGCTACCACAGCTGACAGATTCTTGGACGCGTCAGCGTCAGGCCTTTTGTACGCAATGACACCGGGATTATCGGCAGCGCAGAAGGTGCCAGTCGGCACAATGTCTCAGGATATCAGTTGCAGTTTCAGTTGCTCAGAATATCAGTTCTTTGCGTTGCTGGGGTCAACGCAATTTTGTGGATCTCTTCTGAATTTGGCAAGTCCTAGTTTCGGACAAATTTTGAATCACCGGCGCCACGTCTTCGTGCCCGCCTCGATTTCTGGAGATCCGTATGTTTTTTGTCCGGGGCCATAACGATTTTTTGGAAGCATCTGGTGCTATGCTTTGGGCCACTGAGCGATTTCTCGGTTCGGATATTTTTTCCCCGAAATCCCTCCTTATTTTCGAGGGTTATGATTATATCTGGACTACTGACGGGTATTGTGGGTCCCGTGCGCGATATTTGGGAGACAGCTCTGGTTTGCGAGGCCTCTGGTAATCAGCTGGGTCCACAATGCGATTTCGGGGTGTCCTGTCGCAATTTTTAGGGCCCCGGCACGATTCTTAGGAACTATCTCTCACAGGAGGGTGCGGGAAATTGGCCCCTTTGGGACATCACTCCTGATCCACTTCGCGCGATATTTCAGACCCCTATTGCGATTCTTCGGCCTCACGTTTATATTTTTCCTTGCCCTGATATTCTTTTCCGGGACCCAACAGGATTTTGGGAGATGTTGACGCGACTTTGACGGATGTTGTTGATTGTTAATTTGACGGATGATGTTGGGAGATGTTGACGTTGACGCGAGGCCACAGCCTGACATCCCGGGTCAGAATCGATATTTTGGGATCAGCCGTGACTTTTTGGGCTCCCAGTCA
>JAOTOL010001662.1:4002500-4125000 GCA_034440575.1 Imbricaverruca yamaguchii
CTAATTCGAAGGTTACATTCGGCGGATGGACTGGAAAGCGGTCAGACATAGGGTGCTAAAAGCGGTCAGGCATGTATTGGCGGCATTCCCTAACAATGCGTTCAGAATTAGATCTGGATGATTAAAAAAACTCCTACAAGTCCGCGTCGTCGACCTAGTCAGCTTATGTGCTGTTTCCGATTCAGAGCATGAATGAAGGATCACAATCGAAGTTCGTGGAGCAGAGACTTTGCATATCGATATTTCAAATCAATGATCATAGGCCTCATGAGCAACAATGAAATGGCATACGCCACACCTGTTTCATAGCAGTACCAGAGCCGTAGTAGTGTCGAGTGCCGCGAGGACGGGCGCAGCTTGCCTGCCCCTGGTCGCAACGGCAGCAGCAAATCACGCCAACAGGACAGTGGGACCGGGCGATACGACGGCAGAGTCAAGTGCCGCCAGGACGGGCCGACACACGGAGCGCCGCCAACCCGTCAGTGGTCACAGTGGCAACAGCAAAACACGCCAACAAAACGGCAGGATCGGGCGGCATGAAACCAATGCAAAGTGCCGCCAGAACGGGCAACACACGAGGCGCCGCCAGTCCGCCCCTGGTCACGGTGGCAACAACAAACACGGTTACAAAAGGCAGAACCGAGCGACACGACACGACACACAGCAGAGACGGTGACACATGGCCGGCAGTGTGAGGGTGGATATCCTATCGCTGCCTGGTGACATGATGGCGGACCTGCCTAGATGCCTGCCCCTGAGCTCTGCCGAGCATAATTCTTGCGCAACCAGCCAATGCGCACATGCAACCTAACTCGAGTCAGACTCCGTCTCACACAACTAGCCACACTCCTAGCTTCGGCTGCCGGATACTAATGACACCCACCCCGGGTCTCACGATGCTGGTGTCGCCTGTGCAGGTTGAGTCCATGATGAAGCAGACATGGGGCGGGGATGGCCGAGTGGTTAAGGTGTCGGGCTATGGGTACGAAAGGTCCCGGGTTCGACTCTAGCGCCACTCAGGACATTTCCAAATCCCGCGGCCCACCGGCGAAACAGTGTGGGCGGCGCCATTAGCCGTGAATGTGCATAAAGTGTGTCGTGAACCAACCAATAAAAAAGCAAACAAACAATGAAGCAGACATCAGAATTGAACTGGTTTGGCATCGCCCTCTACCACGTATGTTGCATGGAGTGCCCGCCGCGACCGATGGTGATTAACGAAGGGCTGGACACAACGGCCAAGAGCGCCTCCGGTGCTTCAGACGTCGGACAGCCAAGCGATGTATTGACGCCTCATTTTGTAGGCGACGAAGCCGGTAACGACGGCAAGGCCGTCCTGCTCCAGTCCCAGTTTGCTGATGATGGTATATAAATGCATTTTTATATATGTTTGCCTGCCCCTAATTCGACTAAACGTGGCTGAATTAATGGTCCTGATATTATCTAAGAACGTGCAAAAAAGAAAGGCGGAGACTCTAAAACTTTTGAGATATCGGCCTTTTAGTAGGTATTGTCATAGGACCAAATCGAAGCATGCCCCGATGCTATTTACCATATCATCGATGATAACTCTGGTTTCCTTGGTCCGATTATCGTCAAATTTGGTGGGCAAATCATCGGTGGCAAGCTGAACTATTTTCCAGATTTTCAAGTTGACCTGACCTCACATGACCTGGCAGTGACTTCTCCATTACAAGCCAACAGGGAAACAAAAATATTTTCCTGAACAAAAAACGCTGAATTTGGCTCGTACAGGCTATATTACCTAGTTTTAGGTTAGGCTACTCCAAACGAGCCAAGTTTTATTTTTCACAAGTGTCCTCTGCAAGGTCACGTGAGCTCACTATGAGGTCATGTCACACTTTCGTCAATAACTTTATATAGAATCAAGATAGAGAAATAATGTCAATGCCATCGAGATCCTCTGGTTAATCATGATGTATAATATGATCAAGCTAGGTCATCACTTGATCTCGGTTTAGGGTGACCTGGAGGTCAACTGGGGTCAGGATCAAATGTTCAGCTAGCTAAGTCATGTGATACATCAATCAACGCGGCCTGACGAGGAAAATAGGATTGTAACAAAATTATATTTCTATCTTTATTTTGGCAAAAGTTATTCGCAAAAAAATATGTTTCCTCGGTTTTTATAGCCTGAATATATTGATTCAGTTCGCGTGCGTTTCGTACTAACATTTTATCGGGAGGGCCAGTAAATGTTTCTGATATGCAAATAGCAGCGACCATAAAACAAGTTGAACAGCAGTACCGTATATTCACGAAGAACTACCAACCTTTTTCGCCACACGTACCTCACTCGCTGCCGGAAAACCATTTCACAACCACCATACCATTACGTGGAGACGGAGTAACACGATGGACATTCCTTGTTCCCGGTATTGTGCGAGCAGCTGCGAATCTGTCATTCAACGCTTTGGTTTCTTTGACCCACTCGGTTTTGGGAAAATACTCCACGCACGTGCCGGTGGCATGGTATTTTACAAACTGATAAAACTGGTCCGGGATCTCAATCAGAGTTCCTTGCAGACTTCCCTTTTTAGCTAACCTTTTCAACGTCCCACCAATGCCATCACACGGTCCCTTTCCGTGAGCGGTTGCGAAGAAATGCCACTCGGCGTCTATCCCAAAGTCGACGGAATGCTCTGCCAAATTTAGGAAATTCTTACAATTTTTGTATTGCAAGGCAGCCCCATCTGAAAAATAAAATATCTTCTTGGGGCGCTGGCCTAATTCTGCTTCCAGGCGGTCAATGAGTTTTCCTTGAAACAGGTGGACAGCCACAGTATCATGCGTCAGGCAGTCGGAAATGGCAGAGTAAGAAAAATGTTTGAGGTCCCCTGCGTTGTTTCGCTAATAAGCCACAAACGGATGGATTGTCACCTGCAGTTTGTTCCAGTGATGGGACTATACCTCATCCTGTGTAACCATAGCGTAGTTTTCGGAAAATCTCCAATAACAATTACCTCTGCAGGAGCTAGTGTTTCCTTTAGGCCTTTCAGATAATTGCCTTGGGCACGGGCGACAAAATCATGCTTTACAAGTATTTCCAGCTGCTCGCAAAATGATCGCACAAAATCTTCAGAAGTTCGCGTAATCACCTCTAAGGTGGACCTATCAGTATTAGTCCACTTTCGGTACTCAATGTTATCGATTTCTCGGTTATCATGAATCATATCATGGCCATGAATATTCACGTAAGTTGCAATATTGCATGCATTTAGGCAATACAAACTTCCCAAGGCCATGTTAGTTCATGTGAGGTCATGTCAACCTGAAAATATGGAAAATAGTTCAGTTTGCCACCGATGACTTGCGCAACAAATTTGACGATAGTCGGACGAAGGTAACCAGAGTTATCATCGATAATATGGTAAATAGCCTCGGGGCATGCATCCATTTGGTCCTATGACAATACTCAAAGGCCGATATCTCAAAAAGTTTTCAAGTCTCCGCCTTTCTTTTTGCACGTTCTTAGATAATATCACGACCATTAATATAGCACCGTTTCGTCGAATTAGGGGCAGGCAAACATATATAAAAAATATATTTGTATACTTTGACCTGGTTAGGTCAAAGGTCACGGGGAGGTCACGTGCAACTTTTGCCATATTTCTGAATGGCCCAGGGCTTCTGCGCACTTTGACATCAATTTCATTCCGCTAAGTTAAATAACACATGAGATATTTGCAATTTATTGATGTCAAGTCGGTAAAAATCGTGACCTAGGATGACCTCTAGATCTGACCCCAGAGGTCACTCTGGGCTAAAAGTTGGCGTGATGTGTTCTTTTACTTGGTACTACAGGTGTACCAATTTTCATCAAAATCGGAGGGGGTCGGGGAATTTCTTGTGCGATTTGACGTGGAATGACCCATACGCAACCTGGCATATGAGGAAAGATTGAAGAAATTTAACATGTTTTCACTTAGATATAGAAAGTTGAGAGGAGTACTCATTCAGGTCTTCAAATTTGTTCATGGTCAGGAGGATGTATATACTAGGTAAATATTTTAACCTAACAGACATGATGCACCTGAAGGTTATCAATTCAAAATTAAAGTTAACTACAGCAGGACAAGGTTAAGACAGTCTTTCTTCACCAACAGGGTAATAGAACACTGGAACCAGATGCCAAAAGCCATTGTCAGGAACAGTACATTGAGCATCTTTAAAAACACCACAGGCAATTATTAGGAGAATAGAGGGCTTGCTCTTCAGTATTCCAGTGAGGGCTGATCGACGGATTTGATGGGGAACTGGTTGAGTGTTCAGAGTGCAACCAAGAAGGGCCCTTGTGGCTCATAGTCACACTGATCTTTTGTGTCTTGATGTCTAAGATGCTCCAAAATGTAGTTAGCATTCCAGACAAGCATGATGCAACACTCCATACCATACAGATCTGATAGGCAGGCTAACTCATGGAATGACACCAGAAAAGACAGGTGTTGACACTGACATTATTTTCAGCTGCATACGTGGCTACGATCATAATCATCAGAGGTAGAGTGGTTGGAACAAATGGATGGGCTGGTTGGATGCACTCCATCAGATCCTTTTCACTGTCAACCAGGTCTAATATGCATTTTCATCTATGGGAAACATAATCATGTTGGTTGACAATCTATTCTTTCCATATCTTTCTTCCAGATGATAAAGACATACCACAACAGAACACTATGCAATACAACTCAAACTAAAACGCACGTACATCGAACACAAGGTGGGACAGACATAAAACCAAGAACAAAATAACCTACGAGGGAGCTATGTAAACAACTGCGCTATTTATGACATAACTGCGCCATCTAAGAATTTGAGAAAATGAGTGCCCCTAAAACGCTGCATTCGTGATGGTCTTCGCCTAATTCGCAGCCTAACTAAGAATGATAAAATAACAGCTCAACACGACTCCAAAAGCACAGACGTGATATTATAGGATTTAGACAGTGAGTTGAATTGAAAATATTTCCATTTTAAAATGCATGAAACCATTAAGACGGCCCAAAAGTGGTACCCCAGATGACGTCATTTGTACCATTCGAGCCGACACGCAGGAAGGCACGGGGATGACAGGAGCCTGGGCGCCGGGGTACGGAGTCCGACAGACAGCACACAAAGATTAGTGCAACTATGAGCCGCAAGGGCCATTCTTGGTTGCACTCTGTACAATGTACACTGAACCAGTTGCCCACCAAATCTGATAATCAGCCCTCCCTGTAATACTGAAAATCAAGCCCTCTTCTTATAATGATTGTCTGCTGTTTTTAAAGATGTTCAATGTGCTGCTACTGACAATATTTTCTGGCAGCTGGTTCCAGTGTTCCAGTGTACTACCCTGTTGGTGAAGAAAGTCTGCCTTAACCTTGTTCTGCTGTGGTTAACTTTAATTTTGAATTTGTGACCTCTAATTGTATCATTTCTGTTCAATTTAAACATTTCTCCAAGATATCCCCTCCAGACCATGGACAAGTTCAAAGACCTTGAGATCTCTCAGCCTTCTATAAGTGAAAACATTCAATTTCTTCAATCTTTCCTCATATGCCAGGTTGCTTATGCCATTAACCATTTTTGTAGCCCTCTTTTGTACTCTCTAAAAGCCAGCAATCTTTTTCATATCTAGGAGACCAAGCTTGGATGCAGTATTCCAAATGTGGCCTGATGTATGCACGGTAAAGCTTCCTGATCACTTCTTCACTTCTGTGTGATACATTCCTATTTATTGCCCTGAGCATTCTCAGTGCCTTCTTCCTGGCTTCCTTGGTCTGTTCTGATGCCCCCAGTTTTGTGTTTAGAATAGCACCTAAATCCTTCTGTTGAGTCACTGATAGCACTTGGCCACCCATCGAGTATGGAGCCTTCATATGCTGCTATCCGCCGTGCTATCTGCCGCTGCTACATGCATGATTTTGCACTTATCAAAATTAAATTTCATTTTCCATCCTTCGGACCACTTCACAAGTTTGTCTAAGTCTTTTTGCAGCGAGATATGCTCATCTTGACCAGTTATTGCCCTAAAGACCTTCAAATCATCTGCAAATTTCAAAACTTTACTGCTTAGGCCACTTTCAATGTTATTTACAAATATAATGAACAGTAGTGGGCCCAGTACTGAACCCTGGGGGACCCCACTAAGAACATTTTGCCATGATGACTTTGTACCATTTAGCATCACTCTGCTGTCTATCTGAAAGCCACAACTCTATCCATTTTAAGATGCTACCTGCAATACCATGGGACTGAAGCTGTATCATTATCCATTTATGGGGTACCTTGTCAAAGGCCTTACTAAAGTCAAGATATGCTACATCAACCTGATTTCCCTGATCAAATTGTTCTGTGGCGATGTTCAAAAAGTCCAAGAGGTTTGTGAGACACGATCGTCCTTTTCTAAACCCATCTTGAGTATCGTGAATCAATCTGCTACCTTCCAGATAACTAACTATTCTATCCTTGATAATTGATTTCAGTACCGTGCAGACCAGGGATGTGAGACTTATTGGTGTATAGTTTTCAACTTTCCCTCTTTCTCCTTTCTTGAAAATAGGAACTACATTTGCTCTTTTCCAATCAGTTGGAATTTCATTTTGTGAAACTGATCTACAAAATATTATACTAAGTGGAAATCCCAGTTTCTTTTCAGTTTCCCACAACACCCTAGCATAAATATCATCCAGTCCTGTTGCCTTGTTTGACTTTATTTTCCTGATATGATTGTAAACATGACTATCAATGAAATCAACATCATTTGTCAGATTGGTCATATCTTCCAATGTAAACACTGATTTAAACTGCTTGCTCAGCTCCCCAACCATCTCACTATCCTCACCCAATGTAGTCCCATTTACTTCCAGTGGACCAATTGTGCTAGAAACTTTACTCAGCTTGTAGAAACTAAAGAACTTTTTACTCTCTCCATTACAGTTTCTAGCTATATCCAGTTTTTTTCCTCGCTTTGCTGCTCTGGTTTTTTGCTTCACAGTGTCTCTAGCTTTTTGATATGCCTTTAGATTAACAACATTTGAGGCTTCCTTAAAGACTCTAAATGCAGTTTTCTTAGCCTTAATTGCTTTTATCAAGTCTGGTGTAAGCCATGCTAGCTTTCCTGCCCTTCTTTTGCATCTTTGCTTTTGGGGGACATGTCTAATCTGAATTTCCTTCAAGTAAGATTTGAACTTTTCCCACATTTCACAGGCATTCAAATTGGAGAATTCTTCTTCCCATCTGATGGCACTTAAAGCCACTATCATGCAGTCAAAGTCTGCTCTGTTGAAATTTGGAACCTTTACCAAATTATCCTTGATAATTTCCCCTACATGTGCCTTGAATCTAACTGTGTTATGGTCACTTCTTCCCAGAGTTTTCGCCTGCAGTCAAGTCTTGAACCAAGTCACTTAAATCTGAGAATGCAAGGTCCAAGAATGAGCCATACCTGGTAGGTTCTGATACAAACTGGTGTAAGAACAGGTCCTCTTAAAGGCATTTTCTAAACATTTTGCATGATGGGAGCCAACACCAGCATTTTCATAACCTTTTAGATTAAAGTCACCAAGAATAAGGCACATCCTCTTGAAGTTTCTACTGATTTCCTCACAAATCACCTTCTCAAGCTCCAGTTGCTGATAATGTGGCAGGGTTCCTGATCAGTAGAAAGCTTCTATCCTAAGAGTATTGCTGTTGCCTTTTCCCACAGTGACATCAGGCCAAATGGACTCCACAGACACATTTTTATCCCCACCTGCTACTTTTTGAGAACTGAATAACCTATTCATATAGAGCATTACACCACACCCTTTCATTGCTGGACCCCTATTGCATGGAAACATATTGTATCCCTGGATCTCATAGTCCTGGAAGTTATCTCCAAAATACCCTTCACTGACCCATGCTTCCATAATGGAAACAAAATCTGGTTCCTCCTCAGCAACATAACACTTGAACTCATCAAATTTAGAAGGGATACTCTGAGCATTAAACATCATACACTTAACAAATGCTCCATAACCACCTTTGGCTTTTTCATACTGAGGAGTTCTTTTATCACTAGATTGACTATCACACTGTCCCCTTGAACTGCTGCTGTCCCTATTTGCAGACTTTGAGGTGCTATTGCCTTGGCTGACACTATTGGAATATTTCTGAGTTGGCAATGTAATTTCATCCCTCCCCATCCCATTTCCTAGTTTCCCTGCAGGACATGCTCGTACACTTTGCCTAACACATGAACCCCCTTCTCAGAGGAGTGCAGGCCATCGTGGAACCGTGGAGCTGGCGCGAGTTTTGGTAGCTTATTGCAGATAATGGAAAACATATTCCTATATTGTGAATTGTGGAAGGTATATTCTCATTGGACATCTACCTCTGCGGTCTGCCCACTTGGATGCACCCCTACAATCTATCCCCTGGGACCCACCACTGTGATGAAGATAGAGACATAAAAGATTAGTGCAACATAAAAGATTAGCCACAAGGGCCCTTCTTGGGCGCACTCTGTACACTGAGCCAGCCTTCACTCTCCAAAATACCCTTCACTGACCCATGCCTCTGTAATGCAAGCAAAATCTGGCTCCTCTGCAACATAACACTTTAACTCATCAAATTTTGACCTGATACTCTGAGCATTAAACATCATACACTTAAAAAGTGCTCCAACAACAACCTTTGGCTGTTCCATACTGAGGAGTTATTTTATCACTAGATGAACTATCACTCTCCATGAACTGCTGCTGTCCCTATTTGCTAACTTTGAGGTTCTATTGCATTGGCTGACACTATTGGAATATTCCTGAGTTGGCAATGCAATTTCATCCATCCCCACCCCATTTCCTAGTTTCCCTGAAGGACATACTCATACACTTTGCATAACATTCCCATGATCCATCCCCTTAGGTGCGTCCCTGCGATCCACCCTTTCAGATACATCCCTGCGATGTTTTATGCCCCTGGGACCTGCCACCTGACATGCCACCCCCATCGTTCATCCTCTGGAACCTGCCCTCTCGATCTACCCCTGAGATCCACCCCCTGTGAATCCACCCCTATGAAGCCTTCATGAAAGCATGAAGGCTTCATAAGCTGTAGTTGGAATGCTGTGCTGATCAGTCTGATGCCATTGGGATACACACTGAGAAGCCACAGGCCACATGAGCCTGTTAAGAAGTGCTGACCTGCTCTGGTCTCCCCTGTCCTGGCAACGCAGTTTGAGTTACTTTCCTTGCTTGCATTTAGCCCCTAGCTGGGATGGTCAGTTGGCAGTTGGTCTGATAAGGTTGCGGACAAGCTACCATAGAGGTGGCTTGTCAAGTCAAGAGCTGAATGAAAAGCTACCTCTCTGGTAGCTTTTCATCGGCCTTTTTAAGGTAAATATTGAATTTTTAGGGTAAATATTGCAAGAATGATAAATGCTGATTTTTAACAAATGTTTTAATATGATGCTTTTTAATGTGAGTAAGAAGATGCAACCACTTGTCCCTGCAAAACCACTTGTCTCTGTGACATCATTTATGTAATTGTGTGAGCTATTCTAGGTTTGTAATGTCTAATGTACCATTCCTTCCCCAACATCAATGACATGGCATCATATCATTGCATTATGTGCCTTGCCCTGATGTGCTTATGTGGTGATTTCGGAATGTTATCTGCATTTCATACATCTACTAAATTCTTCAAATATGGGTATAGAACAAAAAGGAACCAAATTGCTGACATTTCTGCAATGTGTTCAGAAAATGGAGGATTCAAGGCACCAAGGAGGATGGACTCACTGAGTGAAGGTGACTGTTTTGGGTCATTTGATGAAGTTAGTGCTCAGATTCATGGGCTAGAAAACTTTACCAATGTAACATTCTTCAAGTCTAGCTCAGTAACTTTGAGCAAGTTTCTGAAAGCTAGTCCTGGGAATTTCCTGTCAAAATTGGTAGCAAGCAGTGATGACATGGAGACACTACTGAGAAATATGAAGTACAGTTCTATCACATTCTCTTGTACCCAAGGTGGACGGAGCTACAAAAATAAGGCAGGGGACAATAGGGTTAGGAAAATCACAACTAAGAAAATTGGATGTGCTGCATGCATGCATCCAGGTCTGTGTGGATAAAACCCTCTATTGCGACTATCTTTTATCTGTCCCCATTATCTCTTGGTAAGTGGTAAATGTTGGTATCTCCCCCTCAATCTCTATGTTGGGAGTGGAGCTACATCACAAAATGTTGAGAGGGGGATAGAGAGAAAGAATGTAGCATTGCACTCATAGAGTGTGCAGAAGGAATCGTTCTACAAGCTCCCACTCCATCCCAGCATTTTGAATAAATTCCACTTATTGGTTCTGGTTTATGTACTATGTACAATCTTTAGTACGGGAATGTAGTTAAAACTGTCATCCCATTTTCAGGTGTGGCTCGCCTTCATGTTTCACTCGCTATGCCGGCATCAGGACGAAGTTTTATTGGCATAATTGTTTTTTCATTGACACTTGGCTTTGAGCCTGTCCATCGAATGCCATTTTTCAGATATGCGTGGTGTGCCTAAGTGCATGGTCAAGAACTGTCCGAAGAGGAGTCATTTTGCTCTGCTTTCACGCAGCAGGATGTGTCACGACGGTGATCATCACATGCCGCGGACATGCGAGGTGACCGCCTTGTTGTGGCACATTTGAAGAGCGTCCCTGGTAGCTGTACTTGTAAAGTTGTAGACGCCATCGAGAATAAAGGCTTCCCGAGCTTCATGGTGCTGTCGTATATTACAAACCTCCACGGGCACGGACAGACCAGATACGCGCGCCGTCAAGGTCAAGAATGCCACGCAACAGTGATTGGTCGGTCGATTGGTTGGTTATGGCTGTACGACGCACTGAGCAGCTGAGGCCATAAGACATCGTCTGCGTTCCATCCTGGCAGGAAGGGCGGGCACCGCCGCGAATCGAACCTCGTACCTCTGGCACGCCAGCGGCTCAGCTTACCTACTGAGCTGCCGCCGTCATCCGCAACAGAGACGCACAGGGAAGAAGTTGACCAACCAGCCGTCAGGTCACGTGGCCGGCATCACAACCAGCATAGGCGTCGTCCGCACAATCACATTCTTCTACACACTTCCTCATTTTGCTGGATTGGCTCTCGTTCGGTCCTGTCGGAAGATCGATGTTTGTGAGCATCAGCATAGTGCGAATTGTGACGACCTCGCACATTCACACATCCCGCTCGGAAACGCATCCATAGAAGTTGTCAAGACCTATTCACTGGCGGATCCCTTCCTTGGATCCGCCAGTGAATGGGTCCCCACAGTCCTCCAAATTACCTTCATATATACCATTCCAGCCGAACATTTTGCTAAGAGTGCGCGGTTTTTGGAATGCGTCCCCATGAGCATCGCTACGCCAGGTTCGCCCGCGCAGCATATGTGAGTAATGCATGCCGGTCGGGGATGTCGACTCAGGACGGGACCGGCGAACTAATCAAAACCCAGGACTGAAGTCATGTGGTATGGGGCGTTGGTGTTAAGCAGAGATACGGTGAATCCGGTGATGTCAGATACCGACAGGGTTAACATAATGGTTTTTCGTTAGGTGTGAGATGCCGAAACGAGCACAATAAGATGTCGAAATTTGCCATGAATATGTGTCATTTAAAATGCTTGTAATGTCTTTCAGATTCATATTTGAGCCAATGGTGTGAGCACTTATGAATGCACCTTTATTACTTGTTTTTGACATCCATAATTTAGGAAGAGCGACATTCGGCACAGGGAAAATAATAATATGCTATAAACCGGCAGTGTATGCCATATCATATTACAGACAATCCCTTTCCCGGAGATTATGTTACGAAATATTAATGTATTATCATACCTTATCGAGAGCATGGACATGGTCCTGATAAGCGAGATACTGTTAGAAAGGAGACTTGACGACTTCATAAGCATGCTTCAAGGAGCAGAATGTCGGTACTTCTTGGAGAAGGATGTCGATGGAGTGTTCATTAAGTGGTATATTCCACCCAATTTCACGAATAATTTGACACTGGATACCGACCATACCATTATAGCAATAGGACGGGTATGGTGGTGTTATTAGCATAAATCTGGGCAATACCAACCACGGGCTTCGATTTCTGAACGCTATTGGGAGGGTACAATGCATGAAAGTAATGGACTGGCCAAATTGATTGGGGAATGGGGGGGGGGGCGAGCTACATATGGCCCCATGTTAAAAGTTTGCATTACTGGGGGGACCAACATGGGTGACCTTCCCCTCAGAAGTACATAAAACAGCATGGTGTCAGGGAGATTGGATTGACAGTACAGGGGATTGACAGCAGAGATTGGATTGATAGTACATTGACAGACAGTACAGGGGAGCATAGCAGAACTGAGTGGCGCCGGGAAATTTCACCGACGATAGCTGTCCGGATGGATACGTCTCGCTAGGGATGGTGTGGAGATGAAGTGAAGCACCTACCTTACCTCGCCTATAAGTAGAACCTGCGATGTTGCAATCAGGGGATTGCCTCTTGGTGGACTGGTGGAGGTTCCTATCGCGCTATCGGGCCCTCTTTATTGAAACCTCCCATTGCTCTGAACCGTCACCACCACCGAACAACTGAAGCCGCCGAGTTCTGGAAAAATTACAACCTGCCGTTTAACATCTAGGCCTACCCAGTCTAGATGCTGGATTATTTGCTTGACCGCAATCAGGCCTGTAAGACGCTGGAGACCTTCATGGTCAGTCATGAACCCCTTGGATTTAGGGCATCCAAACGGGTGGCACGAGCTCTACTGTTGTTGCAATGGCAGCCATCCCACTAGTGGAATGCCTACCACCCTCCCAGCAGCATGCCAGTGAGGCCTCTTCACACATTGCCGAGGCTTAGTTTTGACACTTTCCAATAAATCGCGCACTCCGCAGCCCATAGAAAGGCCTTCTGCCACCTCGTCCCCTCCCGACTTACTTGCTGGAACTTTGCAATTATGGTATATATTTGGTATGCTATGACCCTCAGCCAATGCAAGAGCTTCTATATAAATTCCCTACTGTCTTGCCGACGTTCCTTGTGGTAACTGGGTCAGAACTACAGTACGGCGGATGTGATTATCCGAAAAGCTTGTTGGTGCAGTAGACTGCAGCGAACAGCCTGTGGTACGATAGACAGCCCGACTAGGTGGTGATGCGATTGCCACTGTGCTGTGGTGGCTTTCTATCAGGTTGGGAGAGTATGTGGGCCACATCGCTGCGGGTTACCAGCTGCGCTCACGTTTGGCTCTGGGTGAAGGTAAACAAGACTTGAAGGAAGTTCATCATCTGAAAGGAATGATGTGAGGTCGAAGTAAGGACCACCTACAGCACTGGAAATTCTATCATCTCCACATGGCCTGCCGCCTGCATATTGGGGATCTGCATCAGCCAACGTGGCATCCAATTCCTCAGCAAAGACAAAGGACCTGCCTCCCTGCAAACAATCCAGGACCAGCGTCAGCTTCTTTGCCAGGTCTTCGTGTTCCCGACCGGATAGCTACAGATGCTATTTGTGCAGTTATAGTTTGGAGTTTTCGGAACCGTTGTAGCTCAGTTCTCGGAGTGGGAGCCCGTGGAAGGGGAAGTGACGACACACCTGCAGTTGAGGCAGCGCACGGTACAGCCTGAACCTGCAAATGGTCAGCTGCATAAGACAGGAGCCACTTGTTGCCAATGAGGTCCTGTGAAAACAATGGCATGCTTTGTTGCCGTCGAACTGCGAATATGTGCTGACAAGGCAGGGCATACTGTCCATAAAATACGCACCCACATACCGTTGAACTGCCCACGTGCCCAGAACCCTTGCATGCAATCCAGCGTCCATCTGTGGCGACACCCAAGGAAGCCCAACCAGCAAGCTCCAACTCCTCCCTGATCAGCGAAAGAGCAAACGGCGTGACATGACGCTCGTAGTCTCCAAGTTCGCCGTGACAAGATGTCGTCGGGCGCTTGCTGATTGCCGAGTGCATTTCAGCATTCCTGTCGGCATGGATAGTGCTTAGCACAAGATACACAGACACAAACTTTGGCAGGGTGTCCTGGGCCTTGCACACAGACTTTAGCTCGCCATGGAGCGACTCAAGATGGTTGTTGGTGAAGACACCAGACATGTCCCCCCTAGAGCCCTCGCACCCACTGATCCCTGATTTCATCCCAGTTGTCCCTAAGGTAACATTCTGTGGAAGCATGTCTAATATCTTGACGAACACGTTGATACTCTGCCTCTGATCTGGCATATACAAGCTGCTGCAGTCCGTATAATTCGATCCCTCTCGGTCTTGGTCATTCCAGCGAGACTGAACTCTCGCCGAAATGCCTGCAGCACATGGAATGTGCAGAGGAACAGGTTGCAGTCACTTGGAGCACTTCCGCAATCGCTGATCTTTCTGCGCGGCCTTTGTCAGTGAGCCACACCTGAAAATGGGATGACAGTTTTAACTACATTCCCGTACTAAAGATTGTACATAGTACATAAACCAGAACCAATAAGTGGAATTTATTCAAAATGCTGGGATGGAGTGGGAGCTTGTAGAACGATTCCTTCTGCACACTCTATGAGTGCAATGCTACATTCTTTCTCTCTATCCCCCTCTCAACATTTTGTGATGTAGCTCCACTCCCAACATAGAGATTGATGGGGAGATACCAACATTTACCACTTACCAAGAGATAATGGGGACAGATAAAAGATAGTCGCAATAGAGGGTTTTATCCACACAGACCTGGATGCATGCATGCAGCACATCCAATTTTCTTAGTTGTGATTTTCCTAACCCTATTGTCCCCTGCCTTATTTTTGTAGCTCCGTCCACCTTGGGTACAAGAGAATGTGATAGAACTGTACTTCATATTTCTCAGTAGTGTCTCCATGTCATCACTGCTTGCTACCAATTTTGACAGGAAATTCCCAGGACTAGCTTTCAGAAACTTGCTCAAAGTTACTGAGCTAGACTTGAAGAATGTTACATTGGTACAGTTTTCTAGCCCATGAATCTGAGCACTAACTTCATCAAATGACCCAAAACAGTCACCTTCACTCAGTGAGTCCATCCTCCTTGCTAAATTTGATGTACATTAAGGGACTCGACCCCCCTCCCCACCTTATTCCATCCTGGCGACGACCACACTTCAGATACGTCCTTACTGCATTTCGCCGCGGTAAGATGCTAATTCTCTGCCATATTTGACCTGTCCTACTTCGCTTTGTACGTTCTTCCGGGTATAATATGTGTATAAAAGGTATTGGAGATCCCTTCCGGGACTATGTCGCTCTAAGTTTTTCACCTGCACCTCTTAAATCCTCATTTTATCCCCCGTACTATGCATACTCCGCGTATATTCGACGGCGTGTTAGCGGCTCGGCCCGTATTAAGTGGTACCCCAGATGACGTCATTTAAGGACCTGCGCAGAAAGCTGCGCAGTAGGGATGACGCCACCTCGTATACATCGCCTTGCCGGCGCCGTCTTCGAGAATGGCTCTTGTCAAGGCCGCAAATGCGCGTCAGAACCAGTGACGTCACATTTATATCGTGATTTGCACCGATAGTGCGTATGGTGTATATCCACTCAGAACTGTCGTGACATACACAGGAGACCATTTTCTGTGTAAATCGACTCATGAGTTGATGCACCTACACGCTTCCAATAAAGTAAGCAGAAGGCAGTTGAGAATTGCTGCGCATTGCCGACAACCATGTGGCTGATGTGACCATGTCACGTCTATTGGTGAAGGTTTCACGAAATTCGGTTCAGTAGTTTAGGAGCATGGTCACGGCAACAATTCAAAATAAAGATGTACTTAATCAGCGACCTTAGGTCAAGGTCAAGGTCACCATATTTTAAAGTCCCAAGTAAATCGACTATGCGGCATCGATTGGTGAAGGTTTCGTTCAATTCGGTGCAGCGGTTTATGAGCATGGGCACGGCAACACTTTCAAAATGATTTCAAAATGGCCGCTCCAAGTTTGAGTGGTAATATTATAGCTTTGTGTAATGGTAAGAGTCCCCATATTCAAAAGTCCCACATAAATTGACCCAACTGAATCGATTGGTGGAGGTTTGGTGGAATTTGGTTCGGTAGTTTCTGAATATGGTCACGGCAACAGCCCAGGGCAACAGAGTAGACCCACCCGTGGCTGATTACGCTGTGCTGACAGTCGAGAGCCTAATGGAGTATTTATGAATGAAATGCTGATGAAGTGTGAGCGTGATGATTTGTAAATTAGCGCTGAATTATTAAGTGCTCGGTGGTGTGCGAAACGTGTGCGAAAATGTCCGAGAAAGTGGCGAAAAAGCAACAAGCATTGGCGCTCGAAGTCGGCTTTTGATAGCTGTCAGCTGAAGCACTATTGGCCGTTGCAGACGATTTCATGTGTTTGCAGAAGATGCGACATGGTCGATAATCATGTCGATACGGTCGACAACCAAGCGAGGGATGGCACCGCAGAAATGAAGCCTCACGGTGAGGGGTTAAATTCGCAAATAATAATTATACAATTTCGTGAAAATTGGTGATGATGCGACAGGATGCCCAAATGAGATTTGCTATTTTAGCCCTTTAGTATGAGCACGAAAAATGCGCATGTCATTTACAATGTAGCATATTGTTTGCGAATTCTCGCGGAGTGAGAATAACGAAAAGTTGAGATAACTGGAAAAGTTCACGCCGCCGGCATGAGGCTCTGTGCGCACGGCACCAACCCGAAATGCTGGGGAGTTGTGCTCGTCCGGCATTGCCTCCGTTGACAGTGGGGGAATTGCGCTTCACGCTTGCCCTACGCGGCGGATACTTGCAGGTCCGCCTGTTCTCAGTTGAACAGGACCCCTGCGCATCTGGTGCAAGGGCGCCACGCGAGGGCGGGTGCGTGGCGTGTGTGCGCGTGTGTGCGTGCGCGTGTGTGTGCGCATGTGTGTGGGTGGGTGGGTGTGCTCGGATACGGGGATGTGTGGGTGTGCGCGGGTGCGGGGGGTGTGTGAATTGATTGCTGATGCATACCACGCCTTGATGCACTGCCTTGGCTCATAGCAGATTCGACGTCTTGAATTTGCCGAGGTAGGTTAATTATATGATATATACCTTCCTAATTATATGATCATGGACACTCAGCTCTGGACACTGGATAGCCTAACCTATACAGTTTTGTACTCTTTATGTCTGCGTGCCCTTGACGTGGCACGCAGACCATATAGTGCTGCATGCAAGTCGTCGAGGTGTTCCCACTGTGAACACCTCAAAATACAAAATAATATGGCTGTGAACTTCACAGGCAATTAAACATATGTGACAAAGTGGCAACAACTCTTGTGATGGCTATTTGAGGCGTCCGCTGCCGCATCTGTGCATTGTCCTAATTCCATTCCATCTCATTCATTCCATTCCCCGTTGTGGTGTGGTCTCGTCCGTCCGCCCCTCCTGATCTGTGTGTGGGTATGGTCCGATGTGTGTGTGGGGATGCTGTGGTGATGGTTGTGGTGGTGTTGGGGTTTGATAGGTTTGAGTGCGCTTGACGGTGGTTTGAGGATGGTGCTGGTGTTGGTGGTCTTGTTTTGCGTGTGGTGCTCGTGTATGCGGAGGTCGTGATTGTTCGTTGTTGACATTTTAGAAATTTCAAAATTTTTACTTTTCAAGTTTTCTTTAATTTTCCCTTTCTAATGGGTACAGAGCATCGAAAAAAAGTGTTGTTAAAAGTCAAATTGCACAAATAAAACACGGTTTCTTCAGCTAGAATCTTTGATTTTAACTCCGATGGGTAAATATGCAAAGCAACTAAATAAATGAAAAAAATGAAAAATCTCTAGTGCGTTTTGTTGCATCCACAGAGATAAACAAACTCATTGACCATACATGACTTGACTTCAAAATTTCCACACAACATGCCAAATTGACGTGGGAGACGGTATGACAATTTTCGGCGCGCAGCCGCACGACGTTTTTTACCTCTCGGCGGAAAACTTAGGGGGTAGTCAACCCCCCCCCACCGAGACGGCGTGGGCTAACGTGCTGTCAAGGTGACGACACCGCCGCCCAGAAAGCAACGTGGGTTGTCGACGCGTCTTGATATTACCAATGCTTCCGCCTAGCGCACCAATGTGACCGTCAGCGTCAGCTGCATCCTTTCCACCAGTTGCTAGATAACTTCGACGCGCCGCTCGATCAACATTTCCATATAGGTCACATATAGGTCAAAGTGGAATATCGAACTGGAACTTGTTGAACTCTGAAGGTCGCATCTTTCGATGCCCCGGGAAACGGCATGAGTTGTCGACGTGTTTTGGCATTACATATGTTTGTGGCGATTTAAATAAAAATTTAAGGGGTCGCGATTTCATGTCCCGCGTTGTCCCATGCTAAACCCTATGACAAAGTAACCATTGGGTCCAAAACTGATTTTATCGGAACATATTTTGATATATATCCAGAATTAATTCGACGTCAATGATACTAATGCCGTCGTTGGACTGCGCACGTTATTGGCGTTACAACTATGTGTATTTCATACACATTCTCGTTTGGGAATGTCAATAATGGATGGGAATGTGTGGGAGGCAATGCCTTGGGGAATAATATTACATAATTGGTCATACATCATTAACCGGTTGCGCTACGGGATAACGGAGAGCAGTTTCGCAATCAGCGTGCCATTGCGAATGGTCTATACAACGTCGACATTCAGACATTAATTAATGGGACCTATTTTGACCTCAGGAGGTCAAACTATTCGATGCCCCGTGAAATGCGTCTGCATGGTTGATCAGGGACCTTGGTACGAACATGTCACCGAGTTTGGGCGAAATTGAAGGGGTCGTCGATTTCTGCTGAATATGAATGTCGAACTCCTGCCAACTTCACGGACGTATGGAAGCCGGATTTTTGCCACTAGTGCTCTTCCCGTCCAAATATCAAATGGCTTTTTCTTTCTTTAGAAAAGGTGTCATTATTATATACACTTGCTATTAGTAGTACCATTGTCATGAACCAAAATATTCCGCTTCATTTTCTTATAAGCTAGCGCTTATAGCCTGACATTTGACCTCAGTAGGTCGCAGTGTGCAATCCCCTGAGTGATGCTTGAAATCGCGTATGTAGCATCAGGGGCGTTATTTTTGCCCCGCCAACCCCCCCCCTCAATCATTTCAACTTTTAACATGGGGCTCATGGAGTGTGCCCCACCCATTTGGACCTACCCACTGCCTTCATGCATTTTACCCTCGTCCTCAATATATTCAGGAATAAACACCCTTGTGTCGTACTTAATGAGGTACACATGGTACAATTTTAGTGAAATACTAAGATGCCGTGGAATTTCTCTTCCACAGTGTCAGATATACCTATGGAAAATTAACCATTTGGTGAAGAAATGAGATTGCATACCTTGTTTTCATTTTCGGTGTCCTCTCAAACGTCTTCGCATCCAGTATATCATATCCATTGTAGTGGTTTGCAATTCGTGTGATTTCTCTACGCCATTTTATACTAACGTTCTACCTTCTATATGTCAGAGCATGCTATGTCTCGCGAAACGCTATGGCGTGGGTGCTCAAAAGCCTATTTCTTGATGTTGGACGAGCTTTGGTCAAAACAGAAGCCGCCGATTTCTCTTGAATATGATTCTGGAACTCTTGCCAATTTTATGCATGCAAGTCCAACGTCGGCAGGGCGCCATTGGTATGCCGAGCTCACCCAGACATATACCGACCTCCAGGTCAAGTCGCCAACGTCGGGCCGAGGGCGACCCGACGTTGGCGCGCCACTCAAGAGATGCCGAGCTCGCCCATACACATGCCGAGAGCGGCATGATGTCGCACGTTCACTGAGAAGCAGAGTAAATATTTGGGTGTCGGAGTCACAAATGCGTAGGAACGTCTCAAAACGTGGGGAAACGCCCTTTTGAAGTTAGCTCTTACCATTTATAGCCATAGCACTAATGTGAAAGCTTTCGGGAAGTGTCGGGCCATTCCCCCCCCCCCTGTTCCCACACATATGCAGAGACAGACGAAATCAGTTCAGACAGCGATGTGCTTTCCCACGCGGTTTGGTCACTTAATTTTGGAACACTGATGGAGTAAGAAACGTATTGGATAAACGAATGTAGCTTCATTACGAGGGCGCTGCTTCTTTTTCGTTGATAGACCATGTGAATTCACAGAAGACCACAACATCTAGATATGTTTGATTCGTATAATTAATTGCGATATCACGAAAAGACGTACAGCAGTGCACAGACATACCAGCAATCACACATATCCATTGTAACGCCAGCAAACGCTAGCATAGTGAATGGTTGAAAACAACACCAACCGAATCGAACAGATGGAAATGGGGCGTGCATCACATATACATAACCGATAGATAATTCTGCAACAGCACTATGGAAGGATAAACTGGAATGCTGCTACAGTACAATATCCTTAGGCTACCTGTGAACAATGAAAGCAACCGTGGAAAACGAAACCATTACCACACTTGAAGTGCATTAATCCACGGAATAAAAGCTGCCATTCTACTAACAGGTCACTCGTCATAGCACAAACTAATCGTCATATCACAACCGCCGAAGCTGCCGACGACGCTGTCGGACCAATATCAGTGGTGCAGTCGGCAGCCTGGACGGGTGCGACAGGGTGTACGGCAGCGTGTACGGCAGCGGGAACGGAAACGGCAGCGGGTGCGCCAGGGGCGCGGCCGACGTCACACGGCGGCGTCGGCGAAGTCCACCTGGGCGCCACTCGGCCACTGCAGGCCAGCCGGCCAGTCGACGGCGTCCAGTACCACCTGGCCGTGCGACACGGGCCGGCCGGCCGCGTCGCGCATCATCAGCCGGAAACGCGGCGGCTGCCTCGGCTCGGGCTGGCGGCCGCCGGCGCCGCCGCGTCGCCCCAGCTCGCCGTCTGGCGCCGGCCGCGACTCGCCCGCCGCTGGCTCCGGCTCCGGCTGCGACTCGTCGTCCATCAGCACCAGGTAGCGGTCGGGCGGCGGCGACTCGCCGACGGCGCGGTCCACCAGCAGCGGAGCGCCGCCCTGGCCGGCCATCAGCGCGGGCGCCCCTTGCAGGATGACCGCACCGGGCTGCGATAGCAGCGTCGAGTGGTCGCCCCCGCCCCCGCCGGCAGTGGCGGCAGCGGCGACGCCGTCCAGCAGCGGATCGGACGCAGCGCAGTCGGCCTCCAGCGCCGAATCGGTCGTGAACACTATGTACTTCTCGTCGTCCGGCTCCGAGCGCAACGGCGACGCCGCCGTCTTCGGTGCGCGCGGCGCGCGCTTCGTCCTGTACTTGACCCGGTGGCTGGCCATCATGTCGTTGTACAGGCGTGCCGTTTCCGGGTCGCGCTGCGACGACACGCGCAGCACGGCTAGCCCCGGTAGCGGCATCTTGAGCACGTCCTTCACGTACGAGTACGCGCGCCGCGAGCACACCCGCAGCAAGCCGATGGCGCGCTTCAGGTCGAGCGTGTCCCACACGCGCATGCGCTGGGCGCGATTCTGCACGAACCTGAGCTGCGACGGCGTGAACATGTCGCCCAGCTTGTCCTTGAAGAGGCGCGCCGAGGCGGCCGCCTCGCGGCGCACCTGCACTAGCTGCGAAGCCAGTCTGCGTTCGCGCACGGCGGCGCGCAGCAAGTCGGCGCGCAGCTGGAGGTTCTCCAGGCGCTGCTGGTGCACCAGCTGCAGCGCCGACTCCAGGCCGGACGGCGTCGAGTAATGGTCCGACTCGGGCGGCAGCAGTTGCGCCAGCGGCACCGTGTCGCGCAGCACCATCAGTGCGTCGCCGTCACCGTCACCGTCGCCGGCCGCGTCGCCGTCGGCCGCCTCCGGCTCCGGGGTCTCGGCCAGCTGCTTGGCGAGCGCCTGCAGCTCGCGCTGCTTGACCAGCACGTCGCGGAACCGCTGCGAAGTGTTGGGCGGGAGCTTCTCGGGCGGCCGCTCGTCGTCGGCGTCGCTGTCGCGCCGCGGCCGCCGGCCGGGAAGCGGCGTGTGGCCGCCGCGGCCCCATGCGCGTCCACGTCCGCGCGCCCGCCCGGCTCCCCTGGCCCCTCGCGGTACGCCGCCCGGCTCGCCGGCTGCCAGCTCGTCGTCCGACAGACTGAGGTAGAGCGTCTCGGTGCCGTCGGCGGCGCGATGCTGCGCCACCGCGCGGCCCGACAGCACTGCGCACCGCTCGCGGCACTCGTACTCGTCGACCGCCTGCTGGACGAAGCGCGCGCGCACCAGCGGGTCGGACAGGTCGGGCGGCGGCGACCTCTGCCGGCGCCAGGCGGCCGGCGGTCGGCCGCGCCGGCCCCTGGGTGGCCGGCCACGGCCGCGGCGCACCACGATCGGCTGCGGCTCGCCGAACAGCGCCTCGCGCGCCTCGCGCAGTCGCTCGGTGGGCACCACGCGGCGTGCCGAGCTGCCCTCCTGGCGCACGAACATGGAGGGCGGCTCGGCCGACTCGGGAGAGCCCGCCTCCGGCACGCTGCAACGCACGGCAAACGTGGTCGGTCATCACGGTGGGATTGCAGGCTGTGGCTCGTGCCTGTGATGGCGTCTGGACCATCACCACAGGTGGGAAGCACCCCACACTGATCGATATTTTTAGTTGACCTTTGGTGCCCACCGCATTTACCACTGTTCTCGAGTTCACTGCGATAAAACTAAAAGGCGTTTCGATTGCATGTACCTTGGACAAATTCAGTGCTTGTTCAATGGTTCCAATCATCTAAACAATCTGCAAAATAAAATTGCACAAACATAATAAATGTCAGATATGAACTTAGTAAATTATATGCAGCACATATAGCACTACAGCTCGGGAAAATCACCGCATACATCACACATACATGTTAAGGGGGAAATTACTCAGTCTACATCAAAGGCTGCTTGATGCAGTCATGCTTGATTCACAGGCAAGGCTTCTATTATTGAACACGTGATTTCAGGTGGCGGCACATGGGTAAAGGTCACTTGAACTATGTTATAATAAATTGCTAACACCATTTCATGCGACAAACTTGGCGGCGCAAAAGCATCGTTAATGGTTATACCACAAGCTCGTGACTGTGTCTAGGTCCAAAACATTCAAAACCATTAAATCCCTGATATAAGAAGCAAAACAGACTGGCTGTGGCATGGCTGTTGTTTGGTGACTTTCATTCCTTGGCACAGGGGTCTTTTTTAAGAATGCTACAAGAGGCATATCCTTTAGATGAGGTTCCGCTTCAAAGGGGAGGGGCAGAATACGACAACGTGGTTCAGCACAATATTTACGGGTTCTGCTAGATAACTCTCGCGGTATGCAGGGACAGTGTTAAACTATTGGTGAAATAGGGTGGAATGTACCACTTTCTGAACATTTGATATACACCCTTGCCAAGAAGTACAGACCATCGCGCTTCTTGATGTACTTATGAAGTCTCCGTGCCTCGCTTCTAAAAAAGGTGCATAATGTTGCCCCCCAATATGGACTGTGATACACAATTACCTCGTAACACAATTCCGGTTGTTACCAGATGCATAGGTGATACATACGTACAGACATGGCATACCTGTGGTTTGGTCTGCTATGCAACATCATTTGTTGATATGGTATTTGCTGTCATTAAACTTAATATATATTCGTATGATGGATATCTCCCCAAGAAAAAGCATGCGTGTATGAGTACTCTAGGAGCTCAAAACTCAGCATGAAAGACTTTCATGATATTTTAAATGACACGCCTTCGTGACAAATTTCGACATCCTACTACACTCGATTCGACATCTCACACCTAACGAGAAACCAATATTTTAACATTCAACAACCTGTATGCCCAGAGGGAGAAAACGCACCACTTAACACCACCAACCCGTATCTTAGCAGCATCCCGGCCTTTGGCACACAAAACGAAGGACGTTACCACCTTCAATTTCAGGTAGAAGTCCAGTTAGTTATTAGGGCTTTAGGGCGCATCGACTACACAGGTAGAAGTCCAGTCGCAGGGTGACAGGAACACCTTTCCAGTTGGAGGGAAAAGCTGTGGCTGTCTATTGTCTCCGTCTCCATCAATTTTAGTGAAGAAAATAAGTGCGCGTTTTCTCCCTCCCAAAGCGAACAAAAAATAAAGTTCCAAGGAAAACAGAACAGAGAAAACTAGCAAAACTAATGTGGCAGTGCATGGTTCTAACCGTGACCCACCCCGACCTAAAACCTCGTGGCTCCTTCTGCGCGGAGACTTCGGATCACGAAGGCTTAATATAGCGCATCCAGTAAAAATAACATTTTAGTGGTAATAGGTGGCACACTTGGTGCTTGCCTGAGAAATGCAGTGGCTTAGTCTAATACTCCTTCCTGAGAAACAAGCTGGAGCCTGCGGTCCCAAGGATGTTTACGGCACTTGGGGAAACGAGTTTCGATGACTCTCTTATCCGCACACATGTACAGCACAGGTCTGAATGGATAGGGATGATATTTTAAGAAAAAAAACAGGATGAGGGGGCAAAACTTCGCGACCACGGATATGAAAATGGCAATTAGAATGAGAAGAAGAGAGGCGGTTAGAACAAGAGCTGATGAAGAGGTCAGAGTGAGCAACTCCACAGCACACATAATCAGATTGGCACCAGCTGTCCACTGCATTCACGCATGTACATAAACTCATCCTACACTCAACATGTTACATGTTTGTATGGGCCATAGCCCATACTACCAGATGATGTAAAACAAGACATACTTGTAAAATGTAAGAAGACAACACATACTTGCAAAGCAAGATGCTGGTGATGAATTGGAGCTTAGGAGCAACAGTAAACTGAGATTCACTTCAGGAGCACCCTGGTACACATTGTAATGCTGCAGCCCAATGCATGCAGTGCAGTAATAGCGTGGCCCAATACTCCGGAGAGCACCGCTTCGGACCAGATGCACACCTGCACCTGCAGCGCGCAGCACACAGAGACTCATTGCGTCTCGCCGAGGAGTCGGCGGCGCACTCACCTGCCGTCCAGCCAGCCGGGCACGTGCAGCGTTGGGCGGACGCCCGGCCGGACGCGTGGGTTTGGGTTCACCTGGCCCGGGTAGAGGGCGCTCCAGCGCGCGTCCGGCTCCAGCTGGCCTGGCTGGAAGTGGTCGGTGCAGACGCGCGTCACGCCGCGCACCACATGACGCACGCACGTCAGCTGCAGCCAGGCGTCAAGCTCGGTCGCCGTCGACGGGAAGTCCACGTAGCCGACCAGGTCACTGTTGACGTTGTGGTGGTGGCACGTCTCAACGGAACAGAACGTCTTCATGGCGTGCCGCGGCCCCGCCGGTCGGCTCGCAGTCAGCAGTGTCGTTGGAGCTCACTGCCCACTGTAGTAGACAAGGACATGGTGTGATGTTAAATAGCCAGTTAACAATCAGCGGTGCCACCAGAGTCCACCAGCCACTGTAGTAGACAAGGATAGAATGGGTGGGGGTCACCGGCCACTGTAGTAGACAAGGACAGAATGGGTGGGGGTCACCGGCCACTGTAGTAGACAAGGACATTGCAAATGTGATGCTTGATGGCCAACTCACAATCAGTGGTGATGTTGGAGTACATCAGCCACTGTAATATACAAGGATGGAATGTGATGCTTGATGGCCAGTTCACAATCAGAAGTTCACCAAACTAGGAGACTGTAACTTCTTTGTTTCTCATGTAAGAAACTTCCTTGATTTTATTTTGTCAGGGAGACAGATAATAGCATAGGTATATCTGAATCGCTTAAAACTGGTTTTTACCTTGTTTTTAAGTACAAAAAAGACCAGAACCAAATTTCATGTTCTGGTACTGTCTTGACAAAAAATTGATGTTCTGATATTGGTGAAGTGACTATTTATTGAGATGCACATACTTAAACTTCTTATATCTTGAGGTTTGTATTTCCCAAATAAATGAGTATGAAATGTATTCAAACTGCATCAGAAAGCAATAGGACAAAACTTGTTTCTTACATCCAAAATTTGGCTAGGGCAGATTAATTATCTAATTCCAAGAAACATAGTCATGAATCCTAAGTTAAGAAGTGGAAGGATGGGGTTGGGGTGGATTTGGTGGGACTGATGGTATTAGATAGGATATTAAATTATGATCATAAATTGGGAAAAATGCTACTAGCAGGGTGCACATGGCTGACAGTGGGGTGCATTCCTTCAAGCATGTGGTATTGACAATTATGGCCATGATAGCATGGTAAGAACTACCAGTTTCACTAGAAGGATGTCCAACATTTTGAGAAGAAAACAATTGATGGGAACACATTTCAAAACATGCTTCATCATATGACCATTCATTTCTATGTGAAGTTGACCAAAATTGTTGACATCAGTAGGATTATTAAGGCAAACCATTTTAAACATTGCTTACATGTTTCTTCTAAAAGATGCTAGACAAGGCAGTAAATTTGTGATTTAAGGTGATTAATAAATTCCTGGATTTGTATTGCAATTTACCTCTTTGATAAATTGTCCATTAAGGTGAATATGATAATGAGACCACTTGTGTTCTGCACAAATGCTTACTTTTCAGCCTGTGAGCAAAATACCACTATAAAGAAGTTGTTAGGTAGGTAGGTACATGCCTACCTATATACAATATACCAAGTATATGTATGGAAAGTAATAAATTACCAAGCATGACAAAATGGTAAAATGCATGTAAAACTTGTCCTACAGATGTCTAACTGCTGTAATACCCAAAATTCCATGAACCTTGAACCACATTTGGAATACCACATGGAAAACCACATGAACCACATTTGGAATACTGCATCCAAGCTTGGTCTCCTAGCTATGAAAAAGATTGTTGGCTTTTAGAGAGAGTACAAAAGAGGGCTACAAAAATGGTTAATGGCATAAGCAACCTGGCATATGAGGAAAGATTGAAGAAATTGAATATGTTTTCACTTAGATATAGAAGGCTGAGAGGAGATCTCATCGAGATCTTTAAATTTGTCAATGGTCTGGAGAGGGGATACCTTGGGGAAATGTTTGAATTTAACAGAAATGATGCAATTAGAGGTCATAAATTCAAAATTAAAATTAACCACAGCAGAACAAGGTTAAGGCAAACTTTCTTCACCAACAGGGTAGTGGAACACTGGAACCAGCTGCCAGAAAACATCGTCAGTGGCAGCACATTGAACATCTTTAAAAACAGCATAGACAATCATTATAAGAATAGAGGGCTTGCTTTTCAGTATTACAGGGAGGGCTGATTGGCAGATTTGGTGGGCAACTGGTTCAGTGTACAGAGTGCAACCAAGAAGGACCCTTGTGGCTCGGAGTTGCACTAATCTTTTATGTCTTTATGTCTTTATGTCTAACCTAACCTAACCTAGCAAAACCCACCTTTGGAGTAGTCACAAAAATACAATTTCAAACTTCACCATCTAACTAGTATTCATTACCCAGATGCAATGAACTGATTGCGAAGTTCTGTCAACCCCCCAACGAGCGTACCGAAGCTCACGGGAACCGTTTTCATGGTTATGAAGTGGGTCTGCTTAACAAAACGCAAAGAAAGCGACTTCAGGCATTTATTGCAGTTATTTTTTGGCAGGTGCGGGTACTTACAGAACCGCAGCCACCGTGAGGCGTATAGCCACGTAAGCATGCACTTATGCACACCACAGTTTATGGCTCCGTCAGAAGGAGGCTGCAGCTCGGTAGGTAGTCGTAACTGATCGTAAATACCCAGGACCGGGGTCTTAACTACCGCAGCAACTCAGAACCGCGGTGCTGTCCAGAACAGGGTATAGGGCCAGTCGATCTCGATAGCATTAAGCCAAGATAACTAGACACCAAAGCATTATTAAGCAACCACCCCAGAGCGCCCAAAAAATCCACACACGTCCGAGGATAAAAGTCGACTGTAAAGGGCCTTGGTCGACTGACAAATTGCCCAAATCAAGACACCGTCAAAATATAACAAAATACAAGAATTCAGTATAAAAAAATTCGGCATGGGGTAATATCGCCCAAATATCACAATGCCAAATAGCCAAGGACACCGGTGTGCGATAGACTGTTCCGATAGATGCGAGATGCAATCTTTGCGATAGATGCGATAGACTGGTAATGGTCAAGAAAGACTGTCTTAACCTTGTCCTGCTGTAGTTAACTTTAATTTTGAATTGATGACCTTTAAGTACATCATTTCTGCTAGATTCAAATATTTACCTAATATATCCATCCTCCTGACCATGAACAAATTTAAAGACCTCAATGAGTGCTCCTCTCAACTTTCTATATCTAAGTGACAACATGTTCAATTTTTTCAATCTTTCCTCAGATGCCAGGCTGCTTATGTCATTAACCATTTTTGTAGCCATATTTTGTACTCTCTAAAAGCGAACAATCTTTTTCATAATTAGGAGCCAAAGCTTGGACACAGTATTCCAAATCTGGCCTCACATGCACAGTAAAGCTTCCTGGTGACTTCCTCACTTATGTATGATACATTCCTATATATTGCCCCAAGCATTCTCAGTGCCTTCTTCCTGGATTCTTTCGTCTGTTCTGATGCCCCAATCCTGTGTTCAGAATAACACCGAAGTCCTTCTGCTGAGTCACCGATAAAGCTTGGCCACCGCCATCAAATATGGAGTCTTCATATGCTGCTTACCTTATCTTCATATCTTATCTTTGTATAGCTAAATAAAGAACCAGCTGAATTAGTTTCATTTCACTTCTATTCACATTAATTTTAACACGACCATCATCAGCAAACTGGTACTGGAGCAGGACGGCCTTGCCGTCGTTGCCGGCTTCGTCGCCTACAAAATGAGGCGTCAACACAGCATTTGGCTGTCTGACGTTTGAAGCATCGGAGCCGCTCCTGGCCGTTGTGTCCAGCTCTTGGTTAACCACCATCGGTCGCGGTGGGCGCTGCATGCCACATACGTGGTAGAGGGCGATGCCAAACCAGTTCAATTCTGATGTCTGCTTCATCATGGACTCAACCTGCACAGGCGACACCCGCATCGTGAGACCAGGGGTGGGCGTGATTAGTAGCCGGCAGTCGAAGCTAGGAGTGCGGCTAGTTGTGTGAGACGGAGGCTGACTCGAGTTAGTCTGCATGTGCGCATCGGCTGGTTGCGAAAGAGCTCTGCTCGGGAGAGCGCAGGGGCGGGCATCTAGGCAGGTCCGCCATCATGTCACCAGGCAGCGATAGGATGTCCACCCTCACACTGCCGGCCATGTGTCACCGTCTCTGCTGTGTGTCGTGTCGTGTCGCTCGGTTCTGCCTTTTGTAACCGTGTTTGTTGTTGCCACCGTGACCAGGGGCGGACTGGCGGCGCCTCCTGTGTTGCCCGTTCTGGCGGCACTTTGTATTGGTTTCACGCCGCCCGATCCTGCCGTTTTGTTGGCGTGTTTTGCTGCTGCCACTGTGACCACTGTCGGGTTGGCGGCGGTCCCTGTGTCGGCCCGTCCTGGCGGCACTTAACTCTGCCGTCGTATCGCCCGGTCCCACTGTCCTGTTAGCGTGTTTTGCTGCTGCCGCTGTGACCAGGGGCAGACAAGCTGCGCCCGTCCTCGCGGCACTTGACACTGCTACCGGCTCTGGTACTGCTATGAAACAGGTGTGGCGTAGGCCATTTCATTGTTGCTCATGAGGCCTATGATCATTGATTCGAAAGAACGATGTGCAAAGTCTCTGCTCCACGAACTTCGATTGTGATCATTCATGCTCTGAATCGGAAACAGCACATAAGCCGACTAGGTCGACTATGCGGACGTGTAGGAGTGTTTTGAATCATCCAGATCTAGTTCTGAACGCATTGTTAGGGAATGCCGCCAATACATGCCTGACCGCTTTTAGCACCCCATGTCTGACCGCTTTCCAGTCCATCCGCCGAATGTAACCTTCGAATTAGAGTGCAATTTTACATACTTTTGGATGGGTCAACCCCCGCTTCCGACTGGCGTGAGCCCACCTCCCCCAATTCATAGACCTTCCTGTTACCTCCAGGCATTGCGTCTCCCAAATCGTTTTCTGTAAGTTCCACCCATGTTTCTGAGCTGGTACTGAGGTTCACAGATGCCCCCATAAAAGGAATTTCTCCCTCTCACGTGCTCCATATGGTCTTGTTGATCGCAAAAAGAAACGATTGTCCCCTTCCTTGCCTCCTGTATCATGGGCACTGCCCCATATAGAGGGGTTAAAAGGCCTTTTGGCCAATGAATTTTGGCATGCAGCATCATAAGCGCAATGCTAAATTTGATGTGCATTAAGGGACTCGACCCCCTTCCCCACCGTATTCCATCATGGCGACGACCACACTTCAGATACGTCCTTACTGCATTTCGCCGCGGTAAGATGATAATTCTCTGCCATATTTGACCTGTCCTACGTCGCTTTGTACGTTCTTCCGGTTATAATATGTGTTTAAAAGGCATTGGAGATCCCTTCCGGAACTATGACGCTCTAAGTTTTGCACCTGCGCAGAAAGCTGCGCAGTAGGGATGACGCCACCTGGTATATATCGCCTTGGACTGTTCAAGGCACAAAAATTCAAATGAGACGGAGTGCAAAACCTGAATATATGCATATATACATATATATATGTGTATACATACATATGTACATATATACACAATATATACATATATATATATATATATATATATATCCTCAAATATCATTTAAACAATGCGTCTTATACACAATATATATATATTAGGGTGTGTCGCCTGAACGGCTTTTCTTATGCTTAGTGAAATTATCGTGCAGATCACCTAAAAAAACCCTGTGGTCGAAACCAAATCGAAATCAAACAATAAACAAAATATGCGACAGGCCGATAAAGAAACAAATTTGCCGGGCCCCCGGCGTTGAAGTCTCCAGTGATGGCGCTCCGTTGCGATTGTCATCTAACACCACGCGTCGGCCGCCGTCGGAGCGCCGCCGCGGCGCTGTGACGAAAAAGGCGGCAGTCGGTGCTGTGGATGACTTATAAATGGATTCTGGTAATTCAAAAACAGATCAGGGGAGCCGGGATATATCTGATTGTAAAGATTAAACTTCACTGGAGGACTGATCGCTCCACTTTCCTTTGTCTGTGCTCCACCTTTCACAGTGCTATGAATCATCATTCGAATAAATTGCGTACGCACTAACGACACAAAATAGCTTCGCATGCCATACATCCCTGTTTTATTATTCAATCCAAGTCTCCTGTTCCCTTTCGTTACTCAAGTTTCAAGGGAAACTGGGATTATCAGCAGTAGGGACAACCTATTAACGAGGGCGACACGAGCCGTGCTGATATCTGATATCGATGTGCTAAAATGTGATATCGCGATATCGCGAAAATGTGCTGATATCGATAGCTGCAAATGTGCGATGGCCGACAAAGAACCACGGATGGAGTTTCCCTTTGTCCAAGACCAGAGAGGACCGCTTTGGCCGCTCGTACAAAAGGTGACGTCGCTGTATGCCCGTCTCCTTCGGTTGTAGTGGAACGGAGCATGATGCCGATTTCGCCTGGTCTATTTGTCATAACAATAAGATCTCAAGTGTCTCATAATGATTTAATTGGTCTTCGATGTAAACAGACGAGAAATTTTGAAGATGTTCAAGCTTTCAAAAGTGAAAATATTAGCATTATACGTCGATAGATCTACTTATTGAAAATGGAACGAACAAGCGACATAAAGTGAACCTTTCTTTCATGCGTCAAATATCCAGGCAACTTATTAAGCGACTGGTGCTTATCAAAAGCCTTTTTACCCCACTAAACACTTTCATTGAGTTTTATTAATGAGCTTCGTCGCCAGAATCCATTCATCAGTCATCCACAGCACCGACTGCTGCCATTTCGTCACAGCGCCGCGACGGCGCTCCGACGGTGGCCGGACGCGTGGTGTTAGATGCCAATCGCAACGGAGCGCCATCACTGAAGACTTCAAGGCCGGGCGCCCGGCAAATTTGTTTCTTTATCGGCCTATCGCATATTTTGTTTATTGTTTGATTTCGATTTGGTTTCGACCACAGGTTTTTTTTTAGGTGATCTGCACGATAATTTAACTAAGCAAAGTGAAATTTCCCAAAAAAGGTCCTTCGTAACACACCCTAATATATATATATATATATACATTGGTAAGACTTGATACAAGCAATTAAGACTAAGAAAACTGCATTTAGAGTCTTTAAAGAAGCCTCAAATGTCGTTAATCTAAAGGCGTATCGAAAAGCTAGAGACACTGAAGCAAAAAACCAGAGCAGCAAAGCGAGCAAAAGAACTGGATTTAGCTAGAAACTGTAATGGGGACAGTAAAAAGTTCTCTAGTTTCTACAAGCTGAGTAAAGTTTCTAGCACAATTGGTCCACTGGAAGTAAACGGGACTGCATTGGGTGAGGATAGCGAGATGGTTGAGGAGCTGAGCAAGCAATTTAAATCAGTTTACATTGGAAGATGTGACCAATCTGCCGACCGTACACCATAGTTCAGTGACATGTGATCTGACAAATGATGTTGATTTCATTGATAGTGATGCTGTTTACAATCATATCAGGAAAATAAAGCCAAAAAAGGCAGCAGGACCTCATGATAATTATGCTAGGGTGTTGCGGGAAACTGAAAAGTAACTTGCATTTCCACTTAGTATAATATTTTGTAGATCAGTTTCACAAAATTAAATTCCAACCGATTGGAAAAGGGCAAATGTAGTTCCTATTTTCAAGAAAGGAGAAAGAGGGAAAGTTGAAAACCATAAGCCAGCAAGTCTCACATCCCTAATCTGCAAGGTACTCAAATCAGTTATCAAGGATAGAATAGTTAGTTATCTGGAAGGTAGCAGATTAATTCAAGATACTCAACATGGGTTTAGAAAAGGACGATCGTGTCTCACAAATCTCTGGGACTTTTTGAACTTAGCCACAGAACAATTTGATCAGAGAAATCAGGTTGATGTAGCATATTTTGACTAGTAAGGCATTTGACAAGGTACCCCATAAACGGTTAATGATACAGCTTCAGTCCCATGGTATTACAGGTAGCATCTTAAAATGGATAGAGTTGTGGCTTTCAGATAGACAGCAAAGAGTAATACTAAATGGTACAGTCATCATGGCAAAATGTTCTTAGTGGGGTCCCCCAGGGTTCAGTACTGAGGCCACTACTCATCATTATATTTGTAAATAACATTGAAACAGGGTTAAAATAATGGTTTTTCGTTAGGTGTGAGATTCATATTTAGGAAGAGCTATATTCGGGACAGAGAGACAGTTACCTATGCTATAAACTGGTACTGTATGCCATATCACATGGTTAATCTATTTACCCGAAGTTGTTTTGCAAAATGTTCGTGCATGACCATTCATTATTAGGAGCATTCACATGATGCAAGTGAGATACTGTTAGAAAGGAGATACAAAGACTATAAGCATGCATCATGGAGCAGGATGTCAATACTTCTTGGAGAAGGATGTCGGTTGAGTGTTCAGAAAGTGGTATTTCCCACCCTACTTTACAAATAATTTAACACTGCATTGAAAGTGGCCTAAGCAGTAAAGTTTTGAAATTTGCAGATGATTTGAAGGTCTTTAGGGCAATAACAGGTCAAGATGAGCATATCTCGCTGCAAAAAGACCTAGACAAACTTGTGAAGTGGTCCGAAGAATGGCAAATGAAATTTAATTTTCATAAGCGCAAAATGATGCATGTAGGTAAGCAGCATATGAAGGCTCCATACTTAATGGGTGGCCAAGTGCTATCAGTGACTCAACAGGAGAAGGATTTAGGTGTTATTCTAAACACAAGACTGGGGGCATCAGAACAGACCATGAAAGACAGGAAGAAGGCACTGAGAATGCTTGGGGCAATAAATAGGAATGTATCATACAGAAGTGGGGAAGTGATCAGGAAGCTTTACTGTGCATATGTCGGGCCACATTTGGAATACTGCATCCAAGCTTGGTCTCCTAGCTATGAAAAAGATTGTTGACTTTTAGAGAGAGTACAAAAGAGGGCTACAAAAATGCTTAATGGCATAAGCAACCTGGCATATGAGGTAAGATTGAAGAAATTGAATATGTTTTCACTTAGATATAGAAGGCTGAGAGGAGATCTCATCGAGGTCTTTAAATTTGTCCATGGTCTGGAGAGGGCATATCTTGGGGAAATGTTTGAATTGAACAGAAATGATGCAATTAGAGGTCATAAATTCAAAATTGAAGTTAACCACAACAGAACAAGGTTAAGGCAGACTTTCTTCACCAACAGGGTAGTAGAACACTGGAACCAGCTGCCAGGAAACATTGTCGGTAGCAGCACATTGAACATCTTTAAAAACAGCATAGACAATCACTAAGAATAGAGGGCTTGCTTTTCAGTATTACAGGGAGGGCTGATAGAGGTCAATGTGTATGCATCTATTTGCTGATATCTATAGGCTGATAGGACCTATATAGAGGTCAATGTGTATGCATCTATTGCAAGTACTGCACATTTGCGACATAAGCATTAATACTGCAAAAGGGGTCCCATTTGCAGTGCGGACTGCAGAAGTCGCTGATGGGCGTGTTCAAGGGAGTGTTTGTTGTGTCGCACATGGCGTTGGATTATGCTTGACATCTTAATTAACATGTAAGAACGGGGATTGGGGATCTGGTATTTAATGCTACACCCAGCCATGGTGCCCCTGAGGGTGACTTGAACAGAGAACCATTATGCATAGTGACACAGGTGCTCAAATGAGCAGGCCCAGACTCATGGAATATGATGTGGGATAGGATTTTCAAATGGCAAGATATGCATATTCAAATGGCAAGATATCCTAAGGAAGAAGTGACTAAAGGATGATGATCATGCAGTAATTATTGTGGAAGCTTAACAGGCATGCCAGGGGCCTATCACATAAAGTGGCCTGGAGGGGCAGGAAGTGTTTTCCTCACTCCCCTCAGATGCCCAAAACTACTGAAGCTAGAAGTGCAAAATGTGGATTGTTGATGAAAACTGTAGTGAACTCACTTTAGTATGAATTTCATGATCCTAGGTTCGTGCCTCCAGGGTTAAATGAAACTACAATCAGTTTTTTGGTGGGGCTATATTGCAGACATTATCACAGTGCCATGTCATGTCAGACCATTGTGCCATGATTGGTGTGAAATGAAATTATTAAGTGCTCGTGGGCAGAAATGTGAAATATTTGACTGGATTACAATGTGATCATTTTTGTGTTATTCATGACACAGTATGGGGTGGTACCTATATGTGCTGTTGTCACACAATGTTTTTTCAGATAAAAGTCAGCAAGAAGCTTAGAAATGAGTAACTCTGGTGAAGCAGAAATAGATTGTACTGATATAGGTACATATTTGCCTGAAGATGATCGTCATGATGTGCAAGATCCACCAAGTCATGTAAGTGTGCATGGTACAACAAAGTCTCTTAATAGCAGGGTATAATTTATCATATAATATTATTGCTGTGCTTTTATATAGCTCACATCTACTTGTCACATATCACTTGTGGTTGATGTGGCAGTATGGCAGTATGACATGTCACCATATTTTTGCAGTGCCTTACTGAATTTGCAACACTTCTACCATATTGCTCATTGCCCATATAGACACTCATTCTTGTGTTTTCTAGAGGCATTATAGTGCTGGAACTAGCTTGGACCATGAGATTAAATAAATTTTTACCCAGTGCATCCACTGTAATTTCATGATCCTAGGTTCATCCCTCCAGGGTTAAATGAAACTACAATCAGTTTTTTGGTGGGGCTATATTGCAGAGACATTATCACAGTGTCATGTCATGTCTGACCATTGTGCCATGATTGGTGTGAAATGCAATTATTATCAAGTGCTTTTGGGCAGAAATGTGAAATATTCGACTGAAATACAATATGGTCATTTTTGTATTATTCATGGCACAATATTGGATGGTATATGTGATGTTGTTACACAATGTTTATCCATGTTTTGCTGACCTCCACTAAGGACAGCTTGGTATGCCTAGCATTACTACTTTGGGCTTAATGATATGTAACATATGAGGTAATGTTTGGTGACATTTATTTAACAAACTCAAAAATCATCATGGTATATAAATGCTTAAATTATGCATGAAACCATTTGGTAAATAAGGGTCATTCACAATTTAGTTTCATTTAGTGCTGAAATATACTTCCATGAGATGTTTTATTTGGAGGATGGCATTTCCTGATCATTACCACATTTTAAAATATGTGCATGCAATTTGAATGAAATCATGTAACCCATGTAGTTGATATGCCTCCAAGCTTGAATAGCAACATTAAAGTGGTGCATGCTTACCATGGCTGATGTCCACAGCAAGTATTGTCCAGTTGCTAGCCTATTGAGAGCTAGCTGTTATCTTCCTGCTGCACAACATACACATCTTCATAAACAAGTTGATGTCCATCTGGCAGCTGGCCAATTGTTTGGGGTGTGGTAGATTCCAGTGCAGCACAGTAGTGCAGTGACAACACAAGAAGTGGTGGTGCAGGCATGGTTGGACTTGGTGTCAAGCTGGGAATGTGCTGAATGTAGTCTGTGCCAGATGGCTGAGTGTTGAGGCCAATACTGCACAGCTGCAGCTCAGCCCCAGTATTGGCCCCAGTGCTGTGAGGCTGTGGCTGGTCCCTAGCACTGTGCAGTTGTGGCCAGCCCTAGCATTGGCCTCAGTGCTGTGCAGCTGTGGTTGGACCCCAGCACTGTGCAGCTGTGGCTGGCCCCCAGTCTTGACCCCAGTGCTATGCAGCCATGCCTGCCCCCCACCATCTCCTGTTGGCCTCAGTACTGTGCAGCTGGGCGCTGTATGACCGAAGCAGTCAATGCACCCCTAAACCCAAATAACCAACCAGTACTGTGCATCTGTGGCTGGCCCCATCAGTCAGAACTGCATGCTCAGCTTGTACCGGGAGACCTTTACTTGACCAAACCTGGTTGATGCACCCTACATCAACTCAACTAACCTAAATATAAATTTTAGGGTGCATAAACCAAACCTGGTTGATGCACCCTAAAACTCAAATAACCAACCAACCTATCATACTGGGAGGTTCACGCCGGGGAGCCGGGATACTCCGCGCACTCGTGTGGGTCCGTCAGCCCTGATCCCGGCGTTAGAGAGTCGGCCACAGGCGCATTGTGTCGTTGCAGGCGCTCATGTTGGCGGCCACTTACATCGAAGACGCCCGCTCCGGATGGAAGACCAGTCTGCACTTCGAGCCGACACCACGCAACCTCAGGTTGGTGTCCGGGTTTTTCAGCAGTGTCAGGGTGGAAAGCTCTGTATAAAATGGCAGTGCCAGAGTGTTATGTTGCATAACAATATGGTGGCAATGAGGAACGTACGCTTCGTACTGTCAGCCCATCATATGGTATTGATTCTGTTAAGGTACAGCATGCGAAGATGGAAAAATTGATGTCCACATATTATGCTAAGGGTTGGTATGAAGCTGGAGATGTCTTTGTTTCTGTAAAGTCTGCTATAATGCAGATGTAAAGAGTGCACCATGATCAACGGAATGCAGGTGACAGTGGAAAATTGTTACCTTCATGATGTCATCTGGCATCCAAGTATGGAGACTGGAGGAAGGTCCTGCGGTCGACGCGGTCGACCCAGTTCCTACGGTCGATGCGATCACGTGCCACCTATTGTCTTGCTGATGCTCTGTTCAGGAGTCTGTCTGGGCTTCCTCAGGTCGGTAATATCATGTGCCTTGCTGATGTGCTGTTCAGGAATCTGTCCGGGCTTCCTCAGGTCGGTGATATCACGTGCCTTGCTGATGCTCTGTTCAGGAGTCTGTCCGGGCTGCCTCAGGAAAAGAAAAGGGCTGGAAAGATCTCTTGTGGTATCAATATCACATTACGCTGTTGACATCCATGTCACGAATGGCACCCTTACTTTTTCTAGGTTGTGTTTGTTTTCTGGGCGTCGTCAGGCGTGACCACCCCATGCTCCGTGAAGTTGACACATGTAGCGTATGACGTAGACAGAACAGACAACGGACATAGTATTCTTAGCAGACATATATCACATAACGGTCATAACAGGCACAGCAGAAAACAGATGTAGGAGACAGCAAACATCAGACAGACAGACAACCAGGAATATGTTGCAGACAGAGTAACGGACAATATATACGAGACGCTCTTGTCTGGTGTATGGCCGCCGACTGTTTCTGCCAGTGTAAGCTGAGATGTTTGCCTCCAACAGGTATTACCTGTCGTATCGTGCTGCCTGGACCAAGTACCTGCTCTACGTCGTGCTCACTTTACACATGGGGCTGGCGCTGGTCGAGCAGCCCAGCGATTTCAGTTTTGACCTGCATTACATGGTGAGTGGCCGTTGCCATGCTGCTGGGCAGGCATGGTGCTAACACCCATGGGGATGGCGGCTTGTTGCGATGATAATTTTGCTTGGCAGCTCTGCTCAAAGTTTGGTTGGTACCTTGGAGACAGGTTCTGACTTTGACAGATCACGAAGGGACAGTCCGCATTTTGTTCTACGGTGATGTTGTTTCCTGACAAGCATACAGATGTGTTGGGCCAGCAATGTGTTGTGGTCTTGTTAACGTTTGTTGGGATGAACGTGATGCGGTATCCATGTTCGTTATGCTCGTTGCCCAAAGAACCAGTCTGTCGAGCTCTGTTTATAGGCTTCTTGCACGACCAAATGTCACATGCTCTTCACTATTTTTCTTCTTTACTACTGGTCTTCACTGATTGAGATAGTCACCTGATTTTCTCGTCGATGCGTTTCTGGCGATGTGTATGGAGATGTGCTGGTCGGCATGCTACATGTACCATTGTCCCGACAGGTACCGACCTGTATGGAGATCTGCTGCTTGGCATACTATGTGTACCGCTGTCTGCACCTGCTCAGCTTCACATCCCCGCAATGGTTCTGGAAGGACGTCAAAAACCTGGTGGTGATCTCCGTGATCTTGGTGAGTTCCTCCCTCATTTATTTGTGCCGGCTGCTAAAGGTGCTGCGACGCCTGCCACACTGCACAGTTGCATTGTATTGCAGCTTTTGTTTTAGCCGTAAATGGTTTGTGTGGCCACTGTGCGGCGATGATTGTTAGCGTTGATATGATCCGTTGTTTTGTTGTGCGAGCTTCCTCACATGTATTCGTTTTTGACACCACTCTAATGTTCCCAAGCAGCTTGCCAGACTATGATGAAGGTAAGTTGAGTGCACCATGTTGCGCAAGCTGTTTCTTACTTGCGTCTGCATATATACACCTTGTTCCATGAAGCTGATGGGTTCGAAGAATTGTTTGAATTAGCAAGTGGAAATACTGCTAGTTTCTGCATAAGAGCAGCCAATCTAGCTGACAGGTTGCTCTTTCTTCTCCTAAACTGTCATTAGCATGTTTGTGTGATTTGTATCATATACTCTTCATATGTTAAGCATGTATGTTATATGTACAATGGAATGTATAACATGCACGTGCACTATAGTGGGATATCCTGCCGGAAATAATTCGTGCACTAGCTGCTCACTTTGCGTGTCATTACTTGAGATATTTTATTTCGAGCCATACCTTGCAGAGTTATAACGTAGATTAAGACATGCTCCCGTGACATTCTATGTCGCCTGATTGTTCGGCTGATGGGCTGATCCAGTTAGCTTTCTCCTATTATTTTGTAGTATGCTGTTCGATGTGATGTGAAATTTATTAGTTTGGTGTCTGGGTGTGAAAAGAATATCCTGGATGAGTAAAAAAACGCGAAATTCAAATAATTCGACAGGTAAATAATTTCCATATTGTTTGTGGTATGTCTCATATTGTCTTTGTTGCATGTTTGTGTTGCATTTGTCGCGTACCCCTTGTTGCTGTTGTATATTGCCCTTATCCCTCCATGCTGAGCCAGTTGACCTGAGCGCGGTGCCGCGAGCAGACGCGTCTCGGCCGCTTGCCCAGCCTTTCCCTCGCCCTCTTTGTTGCCTCTGTATCCAAGCTGTGTGAAACTCTGATTGAGAAGTGAACGGAGAGTGAAAAGTGTACAAGGAAAAAGGAAGAAAAAGTGAAATATTGAACCAAACCGGCGTACTTATACCCTACACGTATGCGAAGTGACTGGACTCATCAGTGGACTTTTCTGCTGGCTATTCCACTACTATTGCGGGAAATTACACAGCAGTGACTGGACGCCTGAAATACTGAGTGAGTGCAGAAGTGACAGCGCCTTTCTCCATAGTGACTTTCCTTCCATCAAGCATGAGCTACTGCCCGTGGCCAGTCTTCTTTCCTACACTGCGGATGAGAAGGAAATGATCTGACTGACGACTTGATGCTGCTCGGAATTCCTGTTTCTTCAACAGCAGTGATCGTCTACCTCCTATCGTCTATCTTCAGCTCTATCAGTTTTCTACATTCAGCTCTACCATGCATACGGACATCATCAGGCTGCTGCTAACCATCGCCCCGGTCCAAATGCTCAACGCGATCAGGTCCCCCGGTCAGCAACGCGCACGCAACCGTCCCGACCGTGACGTCATCAATGCCGCGACCTTGGCCCCCGCCAGTCACCAGCCTCGGCCCTCCCGAGCGGGCAACCAGACGGGAGGGGGGGGGGGGGCGTCGGCGTCACCATGACAACGCCCATAAACACGGCGGCAAGGCAGGCGCGGTGCCAGGGGTGGCAAACGACGCGGATCACGGGACGGAACATGTATATATATATTTACATATGCGAAACCGTCACGCGCGTGCAGACGACCACCTGCACCTGCCAGCCATACACAAAGATGCTAGCCGGGAGATATTTCTCTACTCGTCTGTCTTCCACTATAGCAAACTTCCTACTGAAGGAAAAACATCGAGGCTGTCTAACTTCGAGAAACATGCACTAGCACAACTCCATGAATAACACTAGTCACACAAAAAAAAACTTACATGATGGATATGTTTACACTACCAAGTCACTTTTAGGCCATCGCTTTCCTATCACTTCTACAAACCACTCGTTTATAGCTCGTGTTGCAAGCACGGTGTGTGTAGTGCAGAGAGTACTGGAAGAGAGGTGTGTGTAGTACTGGAAATTCTTACTACCCTATTGCTGTAGTCCACATTTCCAGATAGAACGTCTTCTGTGTTTACCGTTGTGCTTTCAGAATGTGCCCTGCCAAGCATGACTCCTAGTCCTGCATCCCGGCAATATGCCACCATGAAGCCATCCGACAGCCGTCCTTGACCAAGAACACAGGATTGCCAGAACGCCAGGGCATGCATGGCTATGCTGCATGTCATGAGTGACAGCTCCAACAGCCCAAGTTTGTGAACAATGACAGTTGTACCACTTGCTCTTTGAATTCAATGTCATAAGCGTGATCTTAAATTGAAGAAACATTTCATAGGAATGTTAGTGTACGGACCGACCGCGCGGAATTGGCGGATTATTCTAACGTGGTATGTGCAGGGATGACTGCAGGTGAAGCCAGATGGCGAGTTGTGATGTGGGTGCCGTCTGGTCTTGAATAGGATTAACGTGTACATGATGGAGAACCCATCCCTATGTTTGTCTGTTCGTCTGATTGAGTTGTGGACGTGTTGATCTGTTTCGCCTGTTGGGCCGGCTGGGTTGTTGATCTGTTTCGCCTGTTGGGCCGGCTGGGTTGTTGGGTCAATTGTGTTGTTGATCTGTTTCGCCTGTCGGCCCGGCTGAGTTTCTGATCCGTTTCAGCTGATCCTGGTCGACATGATCGTGTACGTTGGACTGACCGAGTCGGGTCTGACCTGCGTCAGGTATGTATCGCCGCGGGCGTGTCGGCCGGCCGGGTCTGAGGCCCAGCCGGACCACCGGCAGTGCTCACAATGACCGAGCCTGGCTGTCAGTGGGCACACTCGCTCCTACGCCTACCACTAATGATGGAGAGCGATCCTGATGCCTGAAAACAACTTGTGGAGTATTCCATGTTCTGTGAGAAACTTTTCGATTGGATTCTGTGGATCGCCGCAAGGCGTCCAGGTTATGTCAGATGGTATCGAAGATTGAATCGATAATATGCTGTCGCTTGATTGAGAAGTGTAGGGGTGGGTATGCTCAGCGGATAGGTTCATTCTTCACCAGTGTTGGGAATGTGTCGGATGCCCGAAGTCTTTGTCCATAAATTGATTAGCATTGACAGTGAATCCATTGGTACAAACGTTTGTTTTCCTAAATCATAGAGGTTTCATGGAGCCGACGATTTCACGTTTTATGTTGGGCCCAAGTGGGAGCTTCACCGAGGCTGGCTGGGAGCAAATATATCATCCTGCACCTTTTTCCGAATCGTCGGTACGATTTAAGTCGTATAAAGTCAAACTTCCTGACTGTGCGATCCATGGTTTAAAAGTTGCCGTTGTTTAAAAAAACGTATCTGCCTTTTGAGGCTATTTCACATGACCAACTTGAAGGTGTATACTTATTAGGAAACACCAGGTTTGAGTAATTCTTCGCTCGTAGGCATATATCCGACGGTGATATAACGTCACTGTGATCTCATCAGGTTTTGAGCGAAGATAGTCTGCGGAATGGAATTGCTCTGGCACATATTTTATCCTATGCAATTTTTCAGTTGTATTCACACTGTTTCATGTCGCAAAGTATAAAGCAATCAAACAAGCATATCTATAGCGAAGAGTTTAGGCGCTGGCTATGCGTTGTTGGAGGGGGTAGCAATTGAACCGAATTCCAACAAAAATGCCTAGTGTTACCGGAGTCCAATCCTTTGGTACGATCTTATTCAGGTATACATGGTTGGGCAACCATCTCCTATAACTGGGGAAGCAAGCTGCCAATCTTTTGACAGGTATTCAAGATCTTATTTTTCCTGAACATGGTATAAGATCCAGTAAGATGGTTGATCCAGTAAGCAGCAGACCTCTTTTCTTATCGGGTATGAGGAGTTCATAATATTGTATGTCGTGGATAGTATATATCATCGGGAGATGAGATGTCCCATAAGGAGCCGAGTGTCCTTATAAATGCATCAGGGTTGTACCCAGGATCACAGAGTTTGTGTTTATTTTGAATCATTTCGCGGAAAATCGAGCTTTGCCCCGCCTTTGGATCTTGTGATTGTTTTGATACCTTGCCTACCTAGCTATTCGCGAAAAAGAATAAATAATGCCCGTTTACAGCTTGTTAGATTAATTCCACCAATGGATGAAGACTGCCCCACCAGGAAAAGATAGTTCACAATTGTACTGATGGCTTAGATTTTCATGTCACATTTTGCTGGTAATCCGTTTAATGTACTTGTCGCTTCGCACCACGCATTAAGAGTGGTTCATCCGTGCATTATGCATAATGTTCTATGTTAAATTTTCATGAAGGATGATATATTTGGAAAAAAGTAATACGAAATTTATGAAATACTAGACTTGCGACGGAAAGTCGTACCATCACCAATTTCGTTCTAAGTCGCTTGTCTTTTCGGGACGATTAAAGAAACGTGCAAGTGAACATATGCATTCCAATTAGTTCGAGCGTTCAAATTTGGGCCGAGAATAAAAAAGAAAGAAAATGTGCATGCAATGGGTGACCTTCAGGATTAATGAGTATTTTGGTTATAATGGATCAAGTATGTGGAGAATCATTCTTTTACTGACCACATTTCGAACTTGGTGTAGAATGACTACTGAACGCTCAAGCTCAAGATGAGTCTGAAAATGTTCGTTGCCAGGTTATGTAATCACAATGACGCATACCACACTTATTCCACCCTTGAGTGGCTGTGATGGATGTTGCGTGATGCTGATGCATCTCATTGGCAAATATGGTATTACCGTCTCCTCGCGCATCCCTTTCCTCAGTCTTGGCCTTTTGTCTTCCACCCCTCCGCCGTTTGGAATGAGAAATTGAAAGCACCATTACTTGGGCTGAGCGCATATAGGAGCCAGATGTTTGCATTATTTAATATCACTAGTTATTCCATTCGCCTCAGTTTGATTTATGCCGACATTTCTGGCAAACTGCATTATTCGTTTTCCATTCATCTCAGCTATGAACTCAACCTTGTTCTGAGATGTGCTTCAATCGGCTCCGTGACCTATGTCGTGACCTGTTTGGTGACCTGTGTCGTGTAACCTGTGCAGTGACCTGTGCCGTGACCCATGCCATGGTGTATGCCGTGGTATATGCCATTCCCTATGCGGTGACCTATGTCTTGGCCTGTACCGTGGTCTGTACCGTGACATATGGCGTGACCTGTGCCTCAGGTGGTCGCGCCCTCTGCGGCCCCTGCTCATCATCTGTATCCCGGAGAGCAGGCAGGTGCGGCGCGCCTGTCGCAGTGTGGTGCGCACCCTGCCGGACGTGTTCGGCACCATGGTCCTGTTCGTGCTCAACCTGCTGCTGTTCGCGCTCATAGGGTTCAAACTGTTCGGCACAAGGTGAGGCGGCGATGGGCCGCTTGGTCGCCCATAAAGCACATGTCCCCTCCCAAATAGAGAGACGTCGCACCATTTGAAGTATACTTGGGTCAAGCTAGTTTCGTGGTCGTCCGAAACGACCTGTGTTTTTGTGTAATGCACTTGAATGAAGTGCACTTTGGTAATGAACTATCAACAGAAAAGCATTACTGATATGGTGGGCACCCCTTTTTCGGTTCCAAAATGCATTTACCTCAATGAAGTGAATTTCCATCACAAAAGGTATTTGAAAATTGAGCAATATGTTGGCATCACACAGAGACATCAATGTGTGCAATGTATCATGTAGTGTCATGTCATTGCTGTGATTATTTATATAATGTTCGAAGCTGCGATGCCAGTGTTTATGCATGTATACTTCGGGCGTCACGCGGAAGATCGACCTGTAGGGGTGACACACCATCTCTCAGGACCGTGTGAATATCGCCATGGGATCGTCTAATGCCGTGATTTGAGCTGTGTATCCTTCAGCTTGATCAGATCAACGGTCATTGAGTTATAGCTCCGATATTTTCACGAGCTCACGATGCATGGCTATGCTTACCGGCGTATATGTCCAAGAACAATTACTTCATTGCAAAAGCAATATGCGTTGTTGAGCTCACATTGAACTTCATAATATCCGAGCTGGTTTGACATTTTACGTTTTCGAATTTTGGCCCAGCAGGACCAAGATCTTGTCACTTAACCCAGCATTGGTGTGATGGCCGTGAAAATATTTTTGAAGTTTTCTTTTTCCTTGGGAGTTTGTTCCAGTAAGCTCACTGTTTTTTTCTTCTCGGTAGTAAGTGTTTAATATGCACTTTTTGTACCCGTTTCCTGTGTGGTTGGTTGTGTATCCATTTAGCATTTCATTTTGTGAATAGTCTTCAAATAGATACAATGTAGCATTTTTTTTGTCGGTTGTTTAGCAAGTGTGTTTGGTGTTGAAGTTTAAGATAGTTTAATTAGTAGTAAGTTGGGGGTATTCATAAGTGCTGTGTGACTGTTCATTTTTCTGTCTAGCCATAAGTGATATCAAAGGGATATTTATATAGTTGTCTACTTGTGTGGAAGACAATTAGATTAGACATCTTGTTTAGTTATTTAATTTATTTAAAAAGAAAACAAAACAAAAAACAAACAATTGTTTAATAGTTTCTGCTTTTCTTGAGGCACTCAGATATTTAACTGACAGTATAGGAGGTAGCGATTTATAGTGAATGATAGTTAGCTTTTTTGTCGGTTGTTTAGCAAGTTAATTTAGCCAGTTAATTTGAATCTAAATCTAGGCATAAGCTGCAGCGTTTAGGATGGTTTCGACCAGGATGCAGGCACTAGAGGAAGAAATTAGGACCCTTAAGGCAGAGGTTTCCAACCTCAAGGCTGCCCTTGTTGCACAGGGTAGGCAAGATAAAGCAACAAGGGGTCAATCCGTAGCAGGGACATCATATGCCCAGGTGGTCGCAGGCCACCAGGTAGCTGAGGTTCCCCCTACTGTGGAGGTGGCTGGGATCTCTCAAGAGGGGAGTGTTAATAGTGTTAATAGTGAACAGAGGAGGGGTAGTTCTGGTAGGTCACAGGAGAGGAAGTGGCATGAGGTCAGGGGGTGGAGGATTTGGAGACGCGAACCTAAGGAAAGGGTCAGTGAGTGGCAGGTGGCAGGTGGTAGGAGCGGGAGGAAGTGTAGCCGACCGACCCAGCGGGCAGGCATAGTAACAACAAATATGTTCCAGGCATTGGAGGACTGCCCCCAGGATAGCAGTAGTAAGGAGTCAGTGCTGGTCATAGGAAACTCTCGTGTGCGTCATTTAGAGCGGGTATTTTGTAAAGGTAGGAGGGACAGGAGGTGCATCACCAGGCCTGGTGCCAAGGTGAAGGACCTGGTACCTGCGGTGGCACAGGTCACCAGTGATCACCAGCTTAACACAGTCATAGTGCATGTAGGGGTAAATAACATAGGTCATACTAGGAGCGAGGAGCTTCTGCGGGAGTACAGGGCCCTTCTGGCCACCCTGAAGGGTACCAATAGGGTGCTTGTAACAGGAATTTTGCCTAGGGCTAGAGCCTCCCCTGAGTGGAGCTCTAGGGCACTGGCAGCTAACACCAGGGTAGGAAAGCTCTGCCAGGAGCTAGGTTTTACATTTGTAGACGAGTGGAGCAGGTTTTATGCATCGTGGGACCTCTATCAGAGGGATGGCCTGCACTTTTCTGAGAAGGGGGTCCATGTGTTAGGCAAAGTATATGAGCATGTCCTTCAGGGAAACTAGGAAATGGGGTGGGGAGGGATGAAATTGCATTGCCAACTCAGGAATATTCCAATAGTGTCAGCCAAGGCAATAGAACCTCAAAGTCTGCAAATAGGGACAGAAGCAACTCAAGGGGACAGAGTTATAGTTCATCTAGTGATAAAAGAACTCCTCAATATGAAAAAGCCAAAGGTGGTTATGGAGCATTTGTTAAGTGTATGATGTTTAATGCTCAGAGTATCCGTTCCAAATTTTATGAGTTCAAGTGTTATGTTGCTGAGGAGCCAGATTTTGCTTGCATTACGGAGGCATGGGTCAGTGAAGGATATTTTGGAGATAACTTACAGGACTATGAGATCCAGGGATACAATATGTTTTCGTGCAATAGGGGTCCAGCAATGAAAGGGGGTGGTGTAATGCTCTATGTGAATAGCTTATTCAGTTCTCAAAAAGTAGCAGGTTCGGATAAAAATGTGTCTGTGGAGTCCATTTGGCTTGATGTCACTGTGGGAAAAGGCAACAGCAATACTCTTAGGATGGGAGCTTTCTACCGATCAGGAACCCTGCCACATTCTCAGCAACTGGAGCTTGACAAGGTGATTTGTGAGGAAATCAGTAGAAACCTTAAGAGGAAGTGCCTTATTCTCGGTGACTTTAATCTAAAAGGTTATGAAAATGCTGGTGTTGGCTCCTCATCATGCAAAATGTTCAGGAAATGCCTTGAAGAGGACCTGTTCTTACACCAGTTTGTATCGGAACCTACCAGGCATGGTTCATTCTTGGACCTTGTATTCTCGGATTTAAGTGACTTGGTTCAAGACTTGACTGTAGGCGAAACTCTGGGAAAAAGTGACCATAACATAGTTAGATTCAACGCACATGTAGGGGAAATTATCAAAGATAATTTGGTAAAGGTTCCAAATTTCAACAGAGCAGACTTTAACGGCATGAGAGCGGCTTTAAGTGCCATCAGATGGGAAGAAGAATTCTCCAATTTAAATGCCTGTGAAATGTGGGAAAAGTTCAAATCTTACTTAAAGGAAACTCAGATTAGACATGTCCCCCAAAAGCAAAGACGCAAAAGGAGGGTAGGAAAGCCAGCATGGCTTACACCAGACGTGATAAAAGGAATTAGGGCTAAGAAAACTGCATTTAGAGTTTTTAAAGAAGCCTCAAATGTCATTAATCTAAAGGCGTATCGAAAAGCTAGAGACACTGTGAAGCAAAAAACCAGAGCAGCAAAGCGAGCAAAGGAACTGGATTTAGCTAGAAACTGTAATGGGGACAGTAAAAAGTTCTTTAGTTTCTACAAGATGAGTAAAGTTTCTAGCACAATTGGTCCACTGGAAGTAAACGGGACTACATTGGGTGAGGATAGTGAGATGGTTGAGGAGCTGAGCAAGCAGTTCAAATCAGTGTTTACATTGGAAGATATGACCAATCTACCGACCGTACACCATAGTTCAGTTACATGGGATCTGACAAATGATGTTGATTTCATTGGTAGTGATGTTGTTTACAATCATATCAGGAAAATAAAGCCAAATAAGGCAGCAGGATCTGATGATATTTATGCTAGGGTGTTGCGGGAAACTGAAAAGGAACTGGCATTTCCACTTAGTATAATATTTTGTAGATCAGTTTCACATAATGAAATTCCAACCGATTGGAAAAGGGCAAATGTAGTTCCTATTTTCAAGAAAGGAGAAAGAGGGAAAGTTGAAAACTATAGGCCAATAAGTCTCACATCCCTAGTCTGCAAGGTACTCGAATAAATTATCAAGGATAGAATAGTTAGTTATCTGGAAGGTAGCAGATTGATTCAAGATACTCAACATGGATTTAGAAAAGGACGATCGTGTCTCACAAACCTCTTGGACTTTTTGAACTTCGCCACAGAACAATTTGATCAGGGAAATCAGGTTGATGTAGCATATCTTGACTTTAGTAAGGCCTTTGACAAGGTACCCCATAAACGGTTAATGATACAGCTTCAGTCCCATGGTATTGCAGGTAGCATCTTAAAATGGATAGAGTTGTGGCTTTCAGATAGACAGCAAAGAGTGATGCTAAATGGTACAAAGTCATCATGGCAAAATGTTCTTAGTGGAGTCCCCCAGGGGTCAGTACTAGGGCCATTACTGTTCATTATATTTGTAAATAACATTGAAAGTGGCCTAAGCAGTAAAGTTTTGAAATTTGCAGATGATTTGAAGGTCTTTAGGGCAATAACAGGTCAGGATGAGCATATCTCGCTGCAAAAAGACTTAGACGAACTTGTGAAGTGGTCCGAAGAATGGCAAATGAAATTTAACTTTGATAAGTGCAAAATCATGCATGTAGGTAAGCAGCATATGAAGGCTCCATACTTGATGGGTGGCCAAGTGCTATCAGTGACTCAACAGGAGAAGGATTTAGGTGTTATTCTAAACACAAAATTGGGGGCATCAGAACAGACCAAGGAAGCCAGGAAGAAGGCACTGAGAATGCTCGGGGCAATAAATAGGAATGTATCATACAGAAGTGAGGAAGTGATCAGGAAGCTTTACTGTGCATATGTCAGGCTACATTTGGAATACTGCATCCAAGCTTGGTCTCGTAGCTATGAAAAAGATTGTTGGCTTTTAGAGAGAGTACAAAAGAGGGCTACAAAAATGGTTAATGGCATAAGCAACCTGGCATATGAGGAAAGATTGAAGAAATTGAATATGTTTTCACTTAGATATAGAAGGCTGAGAGGAGATCTCATCGAGGTCTTTAAATTTGTAAATGGTCTGGAGAGGGGATACCTTGGGGAAATGTTTGAATTTAACAGAAATGATGCAATTAGAGGTCATAAATTCAAAATTAAAATTAACCACAGCAGAACAAGGTTAAGGCAAACTTTCTTCACCAACAGGGTAGTGGAACACTGGAACCAGCTGCCAGAAAACATCGTCAGTAGCAGCACATTGAACATCTTTAAAAACAGCATAGACAATCATTATAAGAATAGAGGGCTTGCTTTTCAGTATTACAGGGAGGGCTGATTGGCAGATTTGGTGGGCAACTGGTTCAGTGTACAGAGTGCAACCAAGAAGGGCCCTTGTGGCTCAGAGCTGCACTAATCTTTTATGTCTTTATGTCTTTATGGTATTAGATAACCCACTAGATGTTTTTTTATAAAATTCTGATAGGTAGGTTTTTTCATGTACGTTTTTTTACCGGTACGCCTGTTGTGGAATGCCCCACTTCCTTGCCCATGCATTTGATTGATTTGACTAAATTGTATCATCTCGCATTTAATAAGATATTTGCACAAGTAATCACACCATATCACCCATTCTTTTCTTATGCATATATATGCATATATATATATACATATGTACATATGTACATGTATACACACACATATGTATAAATATATATATATATATATATATATATGTGCATGAAAGTTATTTCTTAGGAAAAGTCGCTTTTTACTCAGTCGGTTGCTGAAAATTCCCAGTGCTGTGTGAATATGGAAGCTGTGGCTGCAATACCCCGTGACCATCTTATTACTATGAAGAAAATTGCATTTGATGGTACATCCTGAAATAATTAGTGTGTGAACATCACAGTGCCTGTCCTGGGTTAAGACCAGAAATGTGCGAGACTACGTATGAACTTGCAAATATGTTGCATGCATAGCATCCAGCTTGCTCGTCTACGTGCGGTCCGAGTTGTCCGCTTGCTTGCTGCCGTGCGTAGTGCCGTAGTTGCGTTTCTGGTCGCAGCCCCTTCCGAGGGCAGCACAGTCGCGGCCACTGTCGATGTCTCTCTGCGCGGCGGTGACGGTCGGTGGCCGGGTTTTAGGAAGATGTTCTACGCCAACGGCCGGCCGTACTTCGCCACCTTCGAGGACAGCGTGTTCGATCTGTACGTGCTGGTGACCACGGCTAACAGTCCGGACATCATGTGAGTCGCGCGCAGCGGTCACATGGGGCCGCCGTGTCCTGAAACGGGTGAGTGTCCCCACAGGCGACTGTGTTCGGCTGTGTGTACGGGAACGGCGCATACGATTTGGGTGGACTCGCAACACGAAATGTTCACGTATAACTCCCGATACCTTAGTGGAAACCACCGTCTTCCATTTGATTTCCTGTGCTTCGACTTCGGTGCGAGAGCGTTTAGTTGTGAGCTGTTGTGCTCGACATGCATGGACAATCATCCTCTGTTGGAGATGCGTTGATGTTTAATTGGAAACCGAGGCTGCCCTTTTCATCGGGAACATTTTGATTTATCCCCGAACTTGGGTGTATGCTGACTTGCTGTATGGATGCTGTTTATGATCGAAACCAATTATCCACAGCCGCCCGGCCACCTTTTGCGTCGATGCGAACACACATCCGAAAATCAGGCCGTGACACTAGTGGTAGGGGTTGGTATACGTCGGGCCGAGGTGGTCACGCGATACGATGTCATGTGCTGTAACGATACAGTGAGGCAGTACGCCAGTTGGTGCACTCGAATTGTGCTTGAAGTTCAGCCAGCAGCCTTGCACCTGTCGTGAGGACTTGGTTTGGCCGGGGCCGGTCCTGGTAGAGCTGCCTCAGTCGATTTACTTGGTTTGGCCGGGACCGATGCCGGCAAAACCTCCTCAGTCGATGCCATGTGCAGCACCGTGGCATGCGGTGCAGTCCTGGAATGGTCAGAGCCGCTCGTTGCTGCTACTAAACAGTACTGTGTGTTGGTGAAAGTCGGATGTTCGTCAGCTCTTGTCGGCTTTTGGATGCACTGCATGGTCTCTGTCCCGCATGAGTTACATGACCTGGCCTGGTTACGCCTATGTGCATACGGGAACGGCAAAGTAATCGACCAACAACCACATCAAGTGGTCATTTAGGGACATAAATGATCTGCCATTAGTTAGGCAGCAGCTTGCAGGTCGCAAAAAGAAGTGGCATTTGACAGCACGACACCACAATGGGCTCACCACGTCATACTATTCGCGCAACCTCCAGCGGTTGCAGTTTTTGTATCTTGCCTTTCAGGATGCCAGTTTTGAACACGTTCCCGGCCGTTTTCATCTACTTCGTGGCTTTCATCCTCGTCAGTCTCTACCTATTCATGAACGTGATCTTGGCCGTCATATACAACAGCTACAGGAAACATCTCAAGGTGTGTTTCTGCAGAAGCTGGACACTGCTGTCGTACTCCGGCTGAGTATAGCAACGTCGTGTTCCACGAGTTGGACATGCCAGGTTTTGGAATAGGAATGGGGGATGAGTAGTCTAGGGGTAAGTTGCCCGTCTCACGATCGAAAGGTTGTGGGTTCCAATCTCACCTCTCGCTACTCTTCGCCCGCGGCCAATCGACGTGAAAGATTGGCGACGCTACATGACACGACTGTCGATGTGTCGTAAAACCAATGACCAATGGAATAGGAATGGAATGAAAGACCTCGTCTCCAGTGTTTCATAAATGCTGTGGTTTGTATTATCAGCTTACCCAGCCACCTCAATAGCATGGAAATTGTGTTACTCGGTCAGTGTAGCAATGACCAGGATTGGAGTTTTTACCGGCGAAGACCAATATTTGTGGTTATAGCCAGTTTTTACTGGTTAAAACCGATGAAGGCATGCAGGCAAAACTTGGTGCTATGTTACTTCCAGCGATATTTTCAGCTCTAGATTTGCGTATTGCACCTTGTGTGATAGGTGACACTACTAGGCACGAGCAGGATTGATGTTTTCTATATCTGACAAGAAAGATGATGCAAATATTTGCAGAATCCTTGCCGCAAAAATTGGCCGATGTTTTTTTAGCATGTCGGTTTTTACCAGTGCTAAACCAGGAAAACAGGTTAGACAGTAAAATCTGCTAACCCTGGATCTGTCCTTATGTTATCAGAGTCTCGCAATGCTTTCAATATTGTTTCTGTGTATATGCAAATGGTGCAAACACCCCCATTGTGCTGTACGTTTATCTGATTCTCGTTTGCTGCAACTGTGCTGAGCGGTTGACCTGTGCAGCGTATATGGTGCGCAGCGTGTATCACGTATCAGTGTGCTAGGGGGGGGACTTCTGCGGGATATGTGGTGTGCGGCGAAGGCTGACACCTGTAACACATGTGGCGCGCAGGGTGTTCTTCGTGCGCCGCAGTACTGGAGGTTGTTTGTGTGTGTGGCGTATGCGACGTGGAGTGTCCGCCGTATGTCTGAATGCTGGGTTAATATACGTGCCGTGTGTGGTGTGCAGAAGGATGTCCACAGGTCGGTGTGTTTGGGCTGACATGCGTACTGCACGTGTTTCGCAGCGGGACGTGCAGATGGCAGTGTCGGCCCGCCGCCAGCTGATGGGCCGGGCGTTCTCCCTGCTGACGGGCGGCGGCACCTGGCTGCGCCGGGACACCTACGTGCGCGTGATGGTGGTGCTGCGGCGTGGACACGGTCCCCAACTGGTGGAGATCCTCTGGCGAGTGCTGGACGAGCACAGCACGGGACAGCTGAGTACGTGGGCCGGTGCGGCGGAGCTGGGCGTGCGGATCGGCACGGCGGACCTGGATACGTGCGCGGTGCATGGGTGCTGAACCGGTGGGCCCGTGTAGGAAGCTGAGTGCGTAGACCGGTACAGGTCAGAGCTGGGCATACATATTGATGCAAGGTAGCCGGGTATGGACGTGGCAGGGGAACTGAAAATGCAGACGGGCTGCGGGGAGGTGGAAATGTAGACGGGTACAGTGGAACTGGAAATGTAGACAGATACATGTGGACTGGAAATATATGCGGACACGGGAACTAGAAATATGGGCGGATACAGGAGAACTGGAAATGTAAACTGATACAGGAACTGGAAATTTAGGCGGATACCGGTAATTGGAAATGTAAACGGATATAGGGAATTGGTAATTTAGAAGGATACAGAACTGGAATAGTAGACGGATACAGGGAAACAGGAAATGTATGCGGATGCAGGTTGGTTGGGTACGTGGACCTGCACGGGGGTTGGATATGTAGACCGCTCAGGGGAACGGAGTATGGTTGTCGACCGACGTGGGCATGTATACGGGTGTATGGATCTTGGTATGCAGGCCTGCATAGGGAACTGGGTATATCTATCCATTGGAGACTTGGTTAGGTGGACCGATGGATGGGGAGCTATGTTAGGGGAGCTGAGCAGTTAGATCTGTACAAGGAAGCTGGATATGTAGATCAGTGCATGGGAACTGAGTATGTAGACCTATTTAGTGGGACTGGCTAAATTTGCAGTTCGTGTGCGCGACTGTCCGGAAGGAGTGTCGTGGAGTCATGCAATATAAATGCAAACCAGAACTAAATGTGCACATGTTTCTATCCGAGAACAGGGCTTTGGCGTACTGTACTTGATTCCACGATATTCGGCAGGGATCATTGGCGTAGCCATGAGTTTTGGATATGGAGACGAGAGGTTTTTTAGATCGAATATTGTCGTGCATCGTCATGGGATATGGTTAAATATGATGATGTATGGGATATGTCCACATTCCATCTACGTTAGAAATGACTAAGATAGCAGTCGGCTGGAATAAGACCTACTAGTTTCACCAGGCCTGATTTTTGCCGTATTTTCATCATAGTTTCGCAGAAATGAGTCTTACTGCGTGCTGCCGTCATTTCATGTTTATGTGGTCCTTAAAGTAATTGCGTATCTTGGCTTGTTTGCTACCATCCACTGTCTAAAATTGACCTTCAGCCAGTGTGATGAATTGTGGGTAGTGCCGGTACTGGGACCAATTTCGTAGTGCCGCCAGTGCCGCACGCACGGGTCGGGTCGGGTCGGGTCGGGTCTGGTCGGGCACTCCGCAGGATGTGACAGGCCGCCTGGAGATTGGTCACCGGCCGCCTGACGTGTCGGTCACACTGACCACATGATTTGGCCGCCGCCGCCAGATGAGAAGCAGTTCTACCAGCTGGCCGACCTGCTGAACGTCCGGGTGACTGAAGTGAAGGACCGTGTGGTGTTGCTGGCGCGGCTCTGCCCGCAACTCTACAACTCGCGGCCGTCAGTGCTGGTGCGCCACTTCGTCCGCCAGAGGTCAGTAACATGCGCGCCATAGGGTAGTGTGCCCGCCAGAAGTTAGTACCAGGTGTGGTATGGTGTCTGTATGTGCTCACCAGAACCTGTGGTGTCCCTTAAAACGGGTGCCGCCATGACATTTTCTGAATCGGCACCTGGATCCAGCAGAGGAACGTGGGGTTGGTCTGTGCCTTGACGTGTGTATATTTCACATATCCGCTAGATGTGAACGAACCTCTAGTGGTGGCGTTGCCGTGCGTGTCCCCTAGCAAAGCGCCTATAATCAATCAGCCCATGTTTTGATATGGATAGACTGATTCAGCCATTATCAGCCCCTGCACCGGTCGGTCGCCAACAGGCTATTCCGCATCATATTCGACTTGCTGATCTTCGTCAACGCAATTCTGATCGCCGTCAACGAAGACGCCGCCGAGTGGGCGTTCCTCGTCGTCTTCATGCTGGAGATCCTGCTGAAGATGTACGCCTTCGGCTTCCGCGAATTCTTCGATCGGCTATGGAACGTGTGAGTCTTGCGCCCGGCCACCCGTAGCGTGTTTCTGGTGTCGGCGATGTGTGCGACTGGCGCTCCACCGGCTGATGTGTGGAGTGCATGTGCACCTGTGTGCCTGTGTGCACATGTGCAGTGTGCATGCGAGTGTAGGCGGGTGAATGTGTGCATGTACGTGTACGCGTTTGTTTATGTGGTATGTTCGTGTGATCGGTCCTTCTTTGACTGGCGGGTGTGCGTTTGCGTGCACATGTACGCGTGTGTTTACGGTGTTTGTGTTTCAGGAAATAAATAGCATTAAAAAGTAACAGAAATATGCGTATATATGCGGACCACATCCTTCTACAGCTTCATGCACTTTATGCCTTGATATTTCGATTCATGGAGAGCGCATTGCATAGATGTCTTGCTCTCTTGCTCTCTTGTAATACGTCATCAGAAAAAATACTTATTTAGCATCTGTGAATATTGACAAGAAATGTGAATGTTTTCTAGAGTCAGTGGCTAAGGCTTGTTTAAAGCAGTTAAATCCAGGTAAAGCTGACTGAAACTTTAATGCTCTGCTGAATGGAATGTCCAGCAATTTGCATTAAATATTGTTTACACAGAATGCTACCTACCTGAATCTCAAATACCCAGTATATGGCATATCAATGCAAATCACTTTTTTTTCTCCTGACAATTATTTTTAATGAGTGCAAACAAAACAATCAAGGACAGCTAAGTGTTTTGTTTAAGTTGTTCCAGGTTAGATTCCTGGCAGCACACAGGATAATGTCTTTCTGTAACCTGGTTAGCCATGTATAATGGAATGCCAGATGACCAATGCAGTTGATGTGCCCTAATGCCCAAATAACTAACAAGTATGAATATCTCACCAAGATCTTCCCGAACGTCTCATCTCAACAATAAGTTATCCATGCTTGCCTTTTTCCACTGCAGCTGGTCTTTGTTCCTACCACTTTGTGTTTTTGTGGCATCATGCTTTTGGTGTTTACTTGATGTGCTTTGGTACTCCACACTGGCTAATCAGTGTGGGACATTTTGGTATGACATGTTTATCGGCCGAATGCGCGTTGTTGACATTGTAATGTTCCGCAGATTGGAGCAGACTAGTGGTTGCATATATGTATGAAATTATATCGGATAATGGCATGCTTTCCATTGCCCAGCAACATACGATATTCACAGTTTTTTTTAAAAGTGGTATAATCTTTCCTATGGTCTAAATCAGTCAGTTGAATTATTAGCAATTAAATATGTATATAATCACCTACTGGTATTGCAGACGCAATAATTAAATGTAACTTAGGTGCAACTGTGCCAATGAGCACTTACCTTAGCATAAATACAGTAGTGCATGTGATAAAAATGTATGACAGAATAGCCAAAACTCAAATGGTGTTTAGCCATAGCCTTTGTCTAGCATACAATCACAATGCATGGAATGAAGAAAATGCCCATCCTGGTTGCAATCTGTGTGGTAGATGATTGCCTCAGCGATGCATCAAGGGTTTGTTGTAAGCAGTATATTTCTTCTTTTTCCGCGGTACAGTTGCTAAGCCTCCAAAACGCGGGATATTTTTGGTTTAAGCCACTAGGTGGCTAAAGCTATTTTGACCGGCCGATTAAAAATTGTATGCCTGCCAGGACTACCACGTGGCAAATAACTTACAAACGCCGGAAGCTTTTCAGTGACTCGTCAGCAATTCAAAATGCCGCTGTACCCCTGTTTCAGATTCGACTTCATCGTGATTGGAGGCGCGTGTGTTGTCACTCCTCTCGGCATGATCGTCACGCCCGGAGGTAGGGCTGTGTTGGAGTGTGTGTTGTCACTCCTCTCGGCGTGATCGTCACGCCCGGAGGTAGGACTGTGTTGGAGTGTGTGTTGTCACTCCTCTCGGCGTGATCGTCACGCCCGGAGGTAGGGCTGTGTTGGAGTGTGTGTTGTCACTCCTCTCGGCATAATAGTCACGCCCGGAGGTAGGGCTGTGTTGGAGTGTGTGTCGTCACTCCTCTCGGCATGATCGTCACGCCCGGAGGTAGGGCTGTGTTGGAGTGTGTGTCGTCACACCTCTCGGCATGATCGTCACGCCCGGAGGTAGGGCTGTGTTGGAGTGTGTGTCGTCACACCTCTCGGCATGATCGTCACGCCCAGGGGTAGGGCTGTGTTGGAGTGTGTGTCGTCACACCTCTCGGCATGATAGTCACGCCCGGAGGTAGGGCTGTGTTGGAGTGTGTGTCGTCACACCTCTCGGCATGATCGTCACGCCCGGAGGTAGGGCTGTGTTGGAGTGTGTGTCGTCACACCTCTCGGCATGATAGTCACGCCCGGAGGTAGGGCTGTGTTGGAGTGTGTGTCGTCACACCTCTCGGCATGATCGTCACGCCCGGAGGTAGGGCTGTGTTGGAGTGTGTGTCGTCACACCTCTCGGCATGATCGTCACGCCCGGAGGTAGGGCTGTGTTGGAGTGTGTGTCGTCACACCTCTCGGCATGATCGTCACGCCCGGAGGTAGGGCTGCGTTGGAGTGTGTGTCGTCACACCTCTCGGCATGATCGTGACGCCCGGAGGTAGGGCTGTGTTGGAGTGTGTGTCGTCACACCTCTTGGCATGATCGCCACGCCCGGAGGTAGGGCTGTGTTGGAGTGTGTGTCGTCACACCTCTCGGCATGATCGTCACGCCCGGAGGCAGGCCGTCCCTGGGTCGTGTCGGCCTCGACGTGTTGGCAATGACCAAGTTCGCGGGTCCGCTGCCAACAGACCAGACCAACACGTGGGTCCTGGACGTGCTGCTGCTGCTGCGGGTGCTGCGGGTGGTGAAGCTGATGGACAGCGTGCACATCTTCCGGGTGGTGTTGCGCACGGTCAACAGCTTCAGCCGCACTGTGGTCACGTATGCCGGCGTGCTGCTCGTGAGTGCCGCCGGCGTCGACGTGGTCGGAGGTCTGGCGCGTGTGCAGGCAGCTCGACACCCTGGCCGGGATTGTCGTAGTGTCAGAGAGGCCTGTGGTGATGGTGTGGCGTCAGGCGCGACCTCACGCACTGCCAGAGAATGGCGACAGTCGGTGGCGAGAAGGATAGGAATGGTAGGGCTTGGTGTGTAAGAAGGGTACCGGAGTGCTGATCAATAGCGTTTACTTCCAGTTTGGGCACCAATGTGTCGGTGGAATTCGTGTCGATGTCGGAGACCGTCCAGATAGTAGTGGTGTCTGTTCGCAAAATGTAGGGCGTATTGACTGTTGGATTGTGCACGGAAATTTGTGTCGCAGACTACCGTTGCTAGTGTCGGGGGCTGCCGTTGTTAACGCCTGGTGCCACATTATCGATGATGGAGGGTGTAATGTCGGAAAGCATTATCCTGCCGATAATTTACATATTTGGACAAAAGAGGCTGGGGGGGGGGGGAGGGAACGGTCTAAGAGTGTTGGGGGAGGTAGCACGAAATCCGTTGTCTGACAGCGTTTGACTTTGTGTCGTTTATTGGGTGTTTCACGACGCAGTTTATACATGATTACGTCTAATGGCGCCGCCCATACTGTCTCGCCGATGGGCCGGGGATTAGAAATGTCCTGAGTGGTGCAAGTGTTAAACCTGGGAACTTTGGTACCCAGAGCTCACCACCTTAACCACTCGGCCATCCGTGCCCCGTTTGATTATGTGTCGGCTTTGCGCAGTGTCTGTACTACTTCTTCGCGGTGCTGGGCATGGAGCTGTTCGCGGGCCGCGTGTCGCCGACCCGCTTCTCGCCGGGCGGCGCGTCCTCCTGCGGCGACAGCCGGCTGCGCGACACCGACTTCGGTCGGCTGCAGTACTGTGCCAACAACTTCAACGACCTGACGTCGGCGCTGACGGTGCTGTTCGAACTGATGGTGGTCAACCAGTGGCACGTGTTGGCCGACGGGTTCGCCGCCGTCAGCAGCCGCTGGGCACGCCTCTACTTCGTCGCGTTCCATCTGGCCTGCGTGGTGCTGGTGCTCAAGTAAGCGGCACACCTGCCGGCTCACCTTTGTTGGCGGTGGCGAGTGTCAAGTGGACCCGGCGATGGACCGGGCAATGAGAGTTTGCATGCGCAGGCTACAATCTGGGTCATTCGTCGGTTAGCGTTTTTGTTTGTTTTTGTTTTTTATCGTGAAAAAGTTTACTGTTTTCCGTCGACACTTGTTTGGTTCTCTGTGATAATTTTTCAACGTCCTTTATAGCTTGGTTTTATGTTAGTTTTCGGCATACTCGACGCGCAATTTGTTCTATGGAGTTCGGCACCTCGTGCAGGAACTTCCACAATGCAAACCAGCATTTGTTATCAGCGTAGCGATTTAAGCCACAACAGTATTGAGGAATCTCCTGATATTCTGTATGAATCGGTAGTTTACGTACTTCTCTTTTCCAAATGAAAATGTTCGCCATTGCAACCCACTTATAGATAATTTAAATGCACACTTCCGTGCCTTTATGCTGCCTGCTTTGCAAGTCGTGTTTACGGTATTATCAATGCGCTTAACTCCTACCCCTGGGAGTTAAGTGCATTGATAATGCTGATTGATAATATTGATAATACGCATCGACCAAACATGGTCGATGCGCCCCAAACCCAAATAGCGAACCAACCAACTCCCACCTCTATTCAAATACGACACGCTTATCGAGCCGTGACTTGCGCCAGCACAGTAGGCTGGACTGTGCTGCCGGTGGTCAGTGGCACAGCAGCCGCCGTCGCAACTGACGCCGCTCTGCCCGCGCCAGCATATTCACCGCCTTCGTGCTGGAGGCGTTCATGCTGGAATTCGCCGCTGAGAAGACGAGCACCGAGACCAAGGTGGTGCAACAGATCACGCAGCTGGGGCTGGGCCTGGGCAGCTCGCTGCCGACGGCGGCGGCGGCGACGGCCGGCGGCGCCGACACGGACGGCCCGTACGCCACGCTGGTGGACAGCTACGAGCTGGACGCCGACCACGAGCGTCGTCCGACGACCGCCTCGTGCGGACAGCGCGACCTCTCCGCCACCACCGACGTCCGCTTCCACATCAGCCACCGTGAGTGTGCGGGCGTGGCGCGTGCAGCCGGCCGGCCCGGCTGTGTGGCCGGGTGTGGCTGGGTCGGCGTGTGGTGTGGCCACGGGTGGGGCGTGCGGCTGATGGCTCGACACGCCCCCCCCCCCCCACGGTCGCACTCCGGACCTCGGCCGGTCATGTTTCACCTGACAATTAAATGACCCTCATGCTGTGGTGATCGCTGTTTGTAGTTATGTCTATGACCTTTATTGAGACCTAGTGTTATATATATATACAAGATAAATGTATGTTCATGTTTACATATATATATATATATATATATATATATATATATATATATATATATATATATATATATATATATATATATATATATATGTATGTATGTATGTATGTATATATGGAACGACAACTTGTGAAAACACAGCAATGGGAGCATAATTTTAGTAGCAACGTTTCGGCACACGCCTTTATCAAGCTACCGACGATTTTACCGGAGGGTCTAAAAGCCCGCTTTTTTGGCCGATGGGCAATCTTAGTAGTAATTACGAAGTGAATGTCGATGGAAGGTTCCGTAATGTATGTCTTTTAATTGATGTGGTGGTATTGACCTATAACCGTAATTAATATTTTACTTTAAATGCCTTTATAATGGCGTTGAACGCTGCCAAATGGCGTTGAAACGCTGTAATCACAAACATAGAAAATGTCAGTTGGACGATCTCGGTAACTACTGCACCAAAATTTCGTGAAAATGGCTCTAAAATAAAATGTTAGCCATTTCCAGCCGATATAAATGGGTAGAAAGCCACGAAATCAGGGATTGAAATTCGAGATTTTCCTGATGGATGATCTACGAAAGTAACCTACATAATTGCGCTAAGCACACACTGGTCGATGTCTTTTCACCGTGTTAGATGAATTGAGATAGTTGAGGTAAGAATTAGCGTCTGAAATATAGAAATCCATCACATTGCAATTCAATTATAGTTGGGTTACATTACAATTTAATTAGAGATGGGTGATAAATTTGTAGGAAGACTTCACGGTTGCACTGATTTCCGTGTGAAAAGTATATTCCATATTTCCTTGGTTAATTTTCTCTTGACTGCCTCAACTAATCTAATACAGTGAAAAGGCATTGATTAGTGTGTGTTTGGCGCAATTCTGCCAGTTAATTTCGCAGATCGTCCATCGGGAAAATGGAATTTATATCCCTCATTTCGTAGCTTTCTACCAAATTATATCGGCTGCAAATGACTCGCCGTGCCCAACGACGACGTCGAAGTTTATTCTTGAGCCATGTTACTGAGATCGTTCACTGGGCAAACACGTGGGCATTTTAGACACTCCCCGATTTTACAGGCACAGGCATGCCAATATTTAACGCTTATCATTTTTTAAACACAGGTCACGATACACAAATCATACAGCACTTCGCTTTCGCCGACACCGAGTAAACCAAATAGTGAAAAACAGTAAATTGGTAACAGCCAAATAAGTACGACAATGATGTCTAACCGGCCCCTTTTTAACATGTTCCACAATCTGTTCCGCTACAACACTTGCAATTTTGAAACTACCGGAAACACTATTGATATTCTCACGTATGGCAATATGCGCGGATTCCACCATCTTCCGACACCCTTTCTCAAGTCCACCACTAAGAACAGATGCTCCTTTTCAATTTGGGAGATGGTCTTCTTTATCGGCATGCGCCAACACGGCATAACATCAGTCTTTGATATCTGATGTCTGAACGATGCTCCTCAATGCCCCTATCCCTAAGGATGCCCCCATCCCTAACGATGCCCCTATCCCCGCCCTGTTTCTCTATAGTACATCTTTTCCACATTATGTGCAAGACTACGCTTTTTCGTTCGCGTTGCGGGCCCCTTTCTTGACTGTCTGAGTTTGACCCCTGTGAGACTGATGTTAATTGTGTTTTTAAGAATCGGGAGATGGTAACTACTCCCTGTGATTCCGGTACTGATATGCACCTTTTGTAAAAACTCATTGCTTGGCCTATTTTCATGCACATCACCTTTCCCGCTTTTTGGTGCAACTTCACAATCAGACCTCTGGATATTTCAGCAACTTGAAAGACTCCTTGATGAAAGACAATTCTTCTGCAAGGTACTCGGGACTGCAGACTATGTATGGTCTTAAAAAAGCCCATTAGGGCTCATGTTTTTCATGGCTGTGACCCTCTCGAGCCACAGCCCAAAAAAATAAAAAAGGAAAATAAAAACAAAATATCGTTTTTGTTAGTGGGTTTTCTATACACTGAAAATGTGCATGTGCTGTCACAGCGCTTGATCATTGCGTCCAAAAAAGGAATATCGCCCTCATCTGTTTTTTTGACGTGAACTGAATCGATGGATGCACGGCGTTAATATTTGTGTTAACCGCATCGATATTAATGTCGTGATCAACAATCACCTGAAACGTCATCTACGTATCTTAGCCAAAGGGAGTTGGGGCCAATCATATATTGGTAATTGTCCGCCTGCAGGATTTCCGTACATCAACATACCAGAACGGGATTCAATGGTGAACCCATGGTGATACCACTGATTTAACGATATTCTTCTCCCTGAAACTGTAGTCTTCCAAATTCCACACATTTACGCACGAGCTGTATGAAATGACTTGCGAACTGGAAACTCCAAATTATTTGGCTTGTCTAAGGCCCTAGAAACCGCTTCCATGGCTCCCCGATAGAGATATTCGTGAACAAGAATTTCACGTCAAAGCTTCCCAGATTTTTACTGGTGAAGTCTATCTCTCGGATTTCACCTATAGTCCCCTGAATTCTTGATATGGCTATCATTTATCTGCCCCAGCATTTCTGATAAAGGTTTTGCAATTTTTTTTCTCGACAGCTTGTGTGGAGCACTTCTGTCCCCGAAACATTTTGGCGCATGGGTGCCCCATATGTGTGAGATTTGGCAGTCCTCTCATGGAAGGCGTCCTTGGAGACTTCTATCAGGTGTTTATTCTAAAGGTGGTGTGCATGAAAAAGGTCAAGCAACGAGTTTTAACAAAACGGTGCATATCAGTACCGGAATCATAGGAGGCGTCACATCTCCCGATTCATAAACGGCAAAATTAACATCAGTCAAGCAGGATCATTATCAAAGACATGGTCAAGAAAGGGGCCCGCAACGTGAACGAAAAAGCATGGTCTACAGAATTCCTTGCGTAGGAGGATGTGGAAAAGGTTGATCTGGGGAATCTGGACGAGGGATCTGGAAAGCTTCTGGAATTGGGGAGCATCGTTCAGACATGATACCATAGATTTTGTAAAGCTATGTTGGCGCATGTCGATAAAGAAGACCATCTCCCAAATTGGAAAGGAGCATCTGTTCTTAGTGGCGGACTTGGGAATGGATGTCGGAAGATGGTGGAATCCGCGTATATTGCCAAACGTGAGAATATCAATGGTGTTTCCGGTAGTTTCAAGATTGCAAGTGTTGTACTGGAACTGATTGTGAAATATGCTGATAAATGATAGGTTAAACATCACTGTCGTAGGGGCGGGGATGGCCGAGTGGTTAAGGTGTCGGGCTATGGGTACCAAAGGTCCCGGGTTCGACTCCAGCGCCACTCAGGACATTTCCCAATCCCGCGGCCCACCGGGGAAACAGTGTGGTCGGCGCCATTAGTCGTGAATGTGCATAAAGTGTGTCGTGAACCAACCAATAAACAAACAAACAATCACTGTCGTACGTATTGTTTTCTTCGGTTTACTGTTTTTCACTATTTGGTTTATTCCGTCTCAGCGGATGCGATGTGCTGTATGATTAATGTCTCGTGACCTGTGCTTAAATATAGCAATCATTAGTTACTCGCATGCCTGTAAATCGTCCGTAGTTTGAGAAAGATGTGAGCGGAAACGTTGCTGATCAAATTATTATCCGATTCCTCTGTGTTTTACATTATGTTCATTTTAATATATATATATATATATATATATATATATATATATATATATATATATATATATATATATATTCATTTTAAGTGTGTCGTACGATCTTTGCTGTGTTATTTTTCCGTAAATGACGGAAGTGTCTGAATGACCCATGTTGGATGATGTCTTCAATGGTAGCATTCCCACGGCACTCGGAAGCGTTGTTTCTTCGGTTGCAGGACACCTTTCCGACAGCCGTGGCGAGTTTGGCTAGCTGGCCTTGTTCACACGCCTGTGTGTTCCCAGGCCCTCGGAGTGTGGAGGTTATCCTACAGCGGATGTTCGAGTCTGATGAGACCCATTTAGCAGCGCAGCCGCCTGCCGGCTCTCAGTAGCAGGCTTTGGACGACATGCACGCAGACTGCGAGAACTCGACCACCAGTGACAAGATGTATTATCTATGTTCAATTTGGATTGCCAAGTGCGATGAAGCTGCACATATGTTATGCTCCGGGCAGTTCTCGATCGCTGTGTGCAGCTGATACGCCTATAATGTTTATGATAGTTTACTGGGAACTATTGCATAGCCTGTGTAGCTTGCGGAGGAGTTCCTTTGGGAACTTCTCTCATTGTAAACTCTCGATATTGAGAGCAACAAGTAATCGCTCTTTTTCGACTGGATGATGTCGGGATTGTATACATCTTGCAGTCAGCATTATGTTTATCTTGTTAACAATGTTGTAGTTTGTGGAGCCTTGAACCAGTTGTACCTGCATTGAACCGAACTGGCCAACAGTCAGCTATCTGCGAAATGTGCCCCCTCCCCCAAAGCATATCCCGTGCTGCCTTTCATCATTCCAGCTTGGTTCCGTGTAATGTGATACCAGTGCATCTTCCTGTACCGCTGTTGATCGGCGTACCACCCTGCACGTTGTTATTGTTCGGACCAACTGAGGTCGCATTGGAGAACTGCGAATTCCGCCACCCGAATCCATGACGTCGTTAGATACCGCATTTAAACGTTTCTTTCAACCGTTATGCTATGTTATCGTAGGGAAGACAGATTGTGGCTCCTTGAAAGCAGAATAAGGCTACATATTTTTTGGCCAAGGAATGTTGTATTTCTGCGTGCAAATAGATTATATCAGTTACCAATTCAACCGTAGATTATGGAACATTTGGACACAAAGTACCCAATGAGGGAATATTTTTTTGATTCCGATGCAATCGTTCTTCATGAAAAATAACATGCAGCATTACTTGCAAGCTCGGGTAAAAATATGTCATCTTGTGTTGTTTTATTTTTGGTGCGCGAGGGTAGCGCCGTTTATTTTCACAGCTCCGGTTGTTACTGTGCTGTGCATGCGATCTCCATATTAATCTGGCCATGTTGCGTGTGTCCGCTGTTTCTCGGACATGCTCTCCCATATATACATGTACCTATGCAGATCTGGCCGAACATTTGGCTGTGCTATCTATATGTTATCGGTTGCTTGCGCGACAGGGAAATGGTGAAAGGGTAATGGTTTGGCTAGGTGCAGAAAAAGCTCTCCATTCCACTCAAATGCAGACTAATTGTGTTTGTTTCGGAGCAACCGGGGCACGTACTTGCGGTTCGAGTAGCCGTAGGATGCAAGGCTTGGTTGTGTGTGTGTGTGTTGTGTTCTCGGATCAGTTTGGTGCGAGGTTTAAGCCGAGTGCACGCGCGGCGCCTGCCGGCGATGTCGCAGCTCCTAGTTAGACACCACAGCTCGTGGGCAGGTTGCACCTACGCTGTCCGATTTATCACAACTTGCGCTGCTCGAATAGTAGTCCCAACTGCTTTATCCACTTGGAAACTGAACCTTAAAATAGTCGGCGTATATTTAGAGTGTGTTCCAGTTCACTGGCGTACCATTCTGCTGCGCGTTTAAGCGGGTATCGGATGGTGAGTTAAGCCCCTCGCCACGCGTGTGTCGGTTCTTGCCTCTCCCCAACCGATCACGTCGGCCCGCATCCTCGGCTGGGATTTGTTGCGCCCAGACAGCACCGTTTATGAGCTGTGGCTATAACGTAAGCCCGACGTAGGAAATACTATGACGTGTCGGAGATCAGCAAAACAAAGACATCTCAGATTTAATAGCAGCAGTTGTGTCTCAATAACTCAATATTGCAGTTGTTGTGGTAGTAAATAAGCAAGTTGTTTCCTCGCTACAGGAGAATCTCAAAACCACCAGGTGTTTGTAGCGGATACCGTTCTAACGCAACAGACCCATAGTTATGGAGTGCGTTGGTGTGCGCTGAAAGTGTCTTTTGTTTCTGTAAGGATTGTTACGTGAGTTGCAGGCGAAATCATTGTTGCTTATTGACATATTTACGTGTGACCTCTGGTGGCTTGTCATGACAGGTATGTTATTTGCTCACTGTGATGCACGGGCGTTTGTGAGTTGCATTTGTTCAAAGCCGGCGTTGACAGCTTGTGTCTGAAATGGGGTGATCTGCCTGAAATGTTACATCTTTATATTTGATCGTTTCTTGCTCGATTGAATTTCCCCGCTTTGCCAGTAGCGAAATCGTTATATTGCTGGCGTGATATACACAAACACGAATATATATTCAACTCGGCTTGCTTGCAGATGTTCCTTGGGTTAATTGGCGCTTGGTTCACTTCGTCATGCTACGGATTTCGGCAGGATGTTATGCTATTGTGAAAATATATGAGGTAAATGAAGAGGAAAGGAAATGGTTTGTCTCTGACGTCTTCCATGGTGGTCGTGGAAGTAGATAAAAAACATGAACGCTATGCCTTGATGAATATGACCTAGTCAGGAAATTTCAGTTTGTTGAATGTATTTGCTGGCCGTATCACGTGAAAATTAATACAAATTTGGGATTTTCAGTATGCATTATCTCTGTTCAACTTACACTGTCAAATGTTATGAAGCTACACGTATGTTATGCTCCAAGCAGTTCTCGATCACCTTATACAGTTGATGTACTTACAATGTACATCATAACAATTTACTGGTAACCATAGCATGATCTTCGTGACTTCCGGAGTTCCTTTGGGAATTTTTATTGGGAACTACGGATGTTGAGAGCAACGCGTTTCGCCATTTTTTATCTGAATGGTGTCGGGCTTGCACACATCTTACAGTCAACAATATATGTATCGTGTTAGCAATGCAGTTGTGAGGACCTTTCCTACCTGTATTGAAAGGAACTGGTAAACTTCGTTATGTGCTAATTGCAGCAATGCCAAGCAAACTATTGTTGCTGAATAAACCTTGGTCAAGCTTTCGACTTTGTGTCCATCTTTTTGTGTCGATTGTAGTGAGTGTATTTGTGATGTGATCGTTTTGCCGAACCATTCAAATTGTTGGAACTGGTCGCCGTGTCGTCAAAATGCGCCCGCCCTGTACGCGCCTCACGCGACCACGTTTTTCCAGCGTAAAATACCGGCGTTAGCCTCGATGATTTTACGTCTAAAAAACAACAGCTAGTGGTTATGCTCCCACTTCTCCAGGCCTAGCCATTAGCTATGTGGTACAACGTGACACCACTCCCCCCCCCCCCGTCGCCTCCAAAATATCGCAAGCATTCTCTCTCGGAAGGAAGGCTGTCCAGCTGAGGGAACCGGACGACTTGTGGCCATCTGCTGCTTATGCAAGTTCTGTGGTATTATTTATGTGAACGTTAGCATAATTAACTAAAATGTTCGTCATACCATATCAGAAAAAGCATAGGAATGCACCCCTATGTTTGCGAGTAAGTGTTTATGTGCAGATAAGAAAACGTGTGCTCAACTAATTTTTTTTAATCGACTCAGTGACTCATAGATCTGGAGATCTGATTCGACTCGCGACTCAGACTTACAGACATTTGAATTGATTCAGATCCGACTCAGTGGTACGAGACTCATGAGCCATATGATTCAGTGTGCACTGTCCTGGCATTATATTTGAATGATTGACTCATGATTCGCCTATTTTTTCCAGAAAGATCTGATTCAGCTCACGACTTAAGATATATTTTGTGGAAAATAATCGATTCAACTCGCAACTCATCCAAAAACGATTGATTCATGAGTCGATTCTCGATTCAACTAGCGTCTAGCACAAGTCTGCAGGTAAGCGGGTTCTCGTCTTTGAGATACTCTTGACTAACTCGTGTATACCCTTGTGGTTGTCCCACAAAAACGTCAACTATTCGTGTTCTTGGTAACAGACAAAGATATAGCGCTGCTACGATAACAACACGAGGAAATGAAGACGTGCATCTATTAACACATCGGACGCCGTCAAAAATGGCACCGTTGCCAGGAGCAAGGGGACATTGGCAAAGGTGTTGGAAGGTGGTGTGTCACTATCCAATAGGACAAATAATGATGACAGCGAAACTTTTCAGGCGTTTAGAAAGGGAAGCCACCTTTCGTTTCTATAGAAGAAAAAATAAATCGGTAGATGTAGAAACTGCGGGATGTAAAATAGACTGACCGGCCGCCGAGCCTTCGAGGTCACAAAGATTTCGTCGGCGCTTCGCCATAGCCGATCTCGGCCTCTGGCCCTGAAGGCATTGACCTAGGGCCATCCATTTTTCCTCCGGTGTTCACTACAGCAGTACTCTTCTCTCCAAATTGTGTCCTAACTTCAGTAGTTACCCAGGTCTTATAAGAGGAGTCCCCTCCCCTCCCGTGCGCGTTGTGTGAGAGATTATCCGGTGCGCGTTAGATGTGAGGCTCTCTGGTGCGCGTTATCTGATATATTTTCCGGTGCGCGTAATGTGAGAGATTCAACGATACACGTTAAGTGAGGCCCTCCTGTGCACGCTTTTTGAGATATTCTCCCGTGCGTGTTATGCGAGAGATTTTACGGTGAGCGTTATGTGAGAGATTCTACGGTGCCCGTTGTGTGAAAAGTTCTTCGGTGCGTATGTTAATGTTGGTATTAACAACGTGTTCAAACCCCATTCCGAGGTTTTTGCAGCGTATGTCGAAAACGGCTTATGAGAACACACTAAAAAAATGTAGCTCATGGAACGCTCATTGTGTTTGTTTACGGAACGTTTTGTATTCGAAGCTGATGTAAGTCTTCTAGCTATAGTGGTTTGTGAGGGGTTTATGTTAACACCGAACATCTCAGCCACCTCGCGTATGGTGCCGTATAGCTAAGTTCGTGTTTTTAATCGAGCATACTACAGAAGTGACCATACAATTATATGAGCCACTGCGCAGAATAGCCGGCATTGGTTGCAGAGTGTTTGGTGTAAAATGTGACAAGTCAGGTCAGGTTGACATGGGAGACGATTCCTTGTGAATGTGTCGCGGCAAATTTCCGAATATTTTGCGCACTTTTCGTGTTTGGACCAAAATAGATGGCGGCCTATTCATGATGCCCTTATTGAATACACATCACCGATGGCTCGTTAGTTATTTGGGTTTTAGGGCGCATCAACTGCAGTGGTTATACAGCGCCCATAAATTATAGTTATACACCGATGGCTCGGATTCAATTCGAAGTCCAGCGAAGGGTCGCATGGTACTACAGTGTTCGCATGCTCCCGTGGTGGCAATCTGGGATCACTCAGGGGTGTTGTTGTTTCGGGTCCAAAACCAATTTGCTGCACTGTGGAATAAACTGACTGTCACTGTCACAGCATCAGCACCTACAAGTACCCTGGAATCAGCTTTGGCCTACAAATTCGATTTCATAATTTATTTTTGCCATCTAGTAACTAAAATATGCGTTTGGGATAAACAATTAAGAAGCCCATGTTGACCATGCGTTTGTTGAGCGTCCTGCGCAGGAGCACGACACGCTGATGGCGATGTGCATTGCATAAGGGTATCAAGCGTAGTCAGTCATCTGTTTGGGTACAAACTTGAGAACTGCCAAATGTGCCCAAGTCCGGCGTGGCAGGTTCCCGACAGACTGTCACAGTTCAGTAGTATGATCTGACTACGTCAGTTCTTGACATGACTTGACCTGACACTTACCTGACGACAAGCTTCACACAAAAGTTCTGCAATCAATGTCCTCGGGTGTGCGCAAAATTTGGGTTCGCTAACATGACTTCGTTTACGCACTATTCGTGAATATCTGAAGGTAGAGCATCCCCGTCCCACTGGGTAATCGAAGATGCAAAAGTGCTGAGCCAATTAATCCGCTTGCCAACCAGCGAAACTGAAACTGCGCTAGTAATCACTTGGAATCCCTTTGTGTGCAAAAATATATTCGCAGGTTTGATCTTCACTTATTGCCCGTGGAGCGGAGCAACAGTGGCATATATGCGCTGAGTATGTTGGTATGTTCAGTGTTTTTCAATATATATGATTTTAGTGACGTGTTGTTTGTTATATTTTGACTGATTGGCAAGTGGTTCGGTAGATTTATTGTTTACCTTATTTTAGACATTGCCGTAGTGCCTAAAGCGATTATTTTGTAGTGCACAGGGACAAATTTGGCCGCTTTGTTGAGTTTTAGCGTGCACTTTAAGCACCAAAGCGAGTAGGTATGTACCTACTGCAAACCTTACAATTTCATCCGACACGAATTTAAGTCATTCATCTGAGATAGCATTGGAAAGATCAATGACAGTTATTTGAGGTGCTGCTCGCCCTGCTACATGAAACATCGATAATGTGGGAACGGTAAGTTAATTTAATTTTGAGGCGAAAATGGCCCGCAAAGATCTTCCTATTACTTATTAGATCAGTAGCCTGAAACGAAATCTTCAATTGTCATGCCATGAGGTCGGCAAAGGAACCACCACAACCTATGCGAAGCTCCCTCCCGTGCTCCGGTGATTTCGGAGAACATCTGCTGTTCTGATTTCGCCGCCATGGGACCTCGGTTAGTGCTGACCTGCACTGGTCTCCCCTGTCCTGGCAAGGCAGGATTCGAGTCGCTTCACGCGCTCGCATTTAGCACCTGGCTGGGAAGGCTGGTTGGCAACTGGCCCGATACGGCCGGGGACGAGCTACCGTGGCGGCCTCGTCAGTGCATTGACGGTACGTTAAACTCTCGGTACAAATTATGCCGTCGAACTGGAATTCGTGGACGGGTGGTGTGGCCGGGGTTGATGCAGCAAGCCCTGCTTGGCAATATGACCGTGATTCATAAAGCCATCCCAGAAAGAATTCGGACTAAATTTCCTTAAGAAAGCAAAACATTAACCGATACACAAGTCCCCAAGGTGCTTAGACGGTGGCTGTGCTCAGTAGATATGCTGAATCCCAGCTTTTCCGTGAGTGGTGAGATCATGACAGCATCCCCCTTCCTTCACCTTGGATCACCGGGTGCGTATGGGGATGCGTGTGCGTGCGTCTGTGGGTGCGTGTGCACGCGCGTACGTGCGTGCGTGTGTGTGCGTGTGCGTGTGAACGGGCGAGCGCGCGCGGATGCAGTTATTCGCGTCCGGCCGCGAGAAATGCTGCCGACATGAAGGCGGTATTGGAAGCCTGTGATGAGTGCGCTCGACCAGTCGTTATGGAGACCAAGACGCAACCGGACATCGATCTTTATCTGCTCCCGGGCTACATCGGCCACAACCGGTCAGTGTCAGAGCGACACGGGTCACAACAGGTCAGTGTCGGAGCGACACGGGTCACAACAGGTCAGTGTCGGAGCGACACCGGTCACAACAGGTCAGTGTCTGAGCGACACCGGTCACAACAGGTCAATGTCGGAGCGACACCGGTCACAACAGGTCAGTGTCGGAGCGACACGGGTCACAACAGGTCAGTGTCGGAGCGACACCGGTCACAACAGGTCAGTGTCGGAGCGACACCGGTCACAACAGGTCAGTGTCGGAGCAACAAATCGGCCGCAAAAAGTCTACCGGAGCGACACCGGACACGATAGATAAGTGGCGGAACGCCTGGCCAGTGCTCGCAATTGGTCATCAGGCGGCTCTGGATGCTAACGGGCGGTTACCATGCCACTCCGGATACATATAGGGTGGGTGTGGCTTGTCCGGTAGGTGACTCTCCTGTAGCCGTCGTGGTGAAGCCGCCCGACAGGTCTGAAGTACCACTGTCCGGCGGGTCTGAGAAGTCGCTGTCTGACAGGTCTAAAGTACCACTGTCCGACAGGTCTGAAGTACCACTGTCCGGCGGGTCTGAGGAGTCGCTGTCTGACAGGTCTAAAGTACCACTGTCCGACAGGTCTGAAGTACCACTGTCCGGCGGGTCTGAGGAGTCGCTGTCCGACAGGTCTAAAGTACCACTGTCCGACAGGTCTGAAGTACCACTGTCCGACAGGTCTGAGGTGTCGCTGTCCGACGGTTCTGAGATGTCGTTTCTCGGCATATCTGACATACCATTGTCCGGCAGGTCCGATATGCCATTGTACGGTAGGTGTGGAGCACCACTGTCAGGCGGGCCGGATACGCCATTTCTCGGCCGGTCTGAGATGTCCCTATCTGTAGGTGGGACATGCCGCCCGGCAGGCGCGTGCCCGCCCGCCGTGCGATGACCGACTCCGTGGCCGGTGCCGGCGGCGACAAACCGCCGCCGCCGCCGCCGCCGCCGGCGAGAGGCCGCATGCGGCGGCACGGGGAGACGTTCCGCTTCGTGCTGCTGGCGTCCGTGCTGCTGCTCTACCTGCTGCTCGGCTCGGCGGCGTTCCAGTGGGTGGAGCAGGCGCCCGAGGCGGCGGCGCTGCGCCGCTACCGGCGCCAGTTGGCGGCGCTGCGTCGGCGCGTGGCAGCGTCGGCCGGCTCCGAGGCGGTGCGCCGCATGGAGGCGCTGCTGCGGCTGCAGAGCGCTGCCGACCGGCGCGGACTGCTGGCCACCAGGCCGCGCTGGGACCTGGCCGGCAGCTTCCACTTCTGCTGCACGGTCGTCTCCACCATCGGTGAGCCCACCATATTCACTCCACCACCTACACTATCTTCACCCTACTCCTCCACTCCAGTCGTGCGTCGCTTTGTGGTATTGTGTTGAATTTATTTTCTAGGTCAGCACAAGTATAGGAAGCCATTACGCGTCGTGACTTCGCTGGACGAACGGGCGTACGAGGTGGTCAAAACTTGGACTGTCCAAACTACAGACAGCTTACCGCGACAGAAGCTTGCGGACCTAGCACGCATGTGCTCTCTCAGAATCCTGTGAACACACGTATCTTACTGCGTGCAATTTTGGAGAAATTCAGAAACTTCAGATATAAGTAAGAACTATTTTGACGACTCGGCACGGGGACGAGTAGTCTAGGGTGAAGTTGCCCGTCTCAAAATCTAAAGATTGTGGGTTCGGGTCTCACCTGTCGCTACTCTTCGTCCGAGACCAATCGGTGTGGGAGTTTGGCGACGCTACATGACTCAACGATCGACGTGTCGTAAAACCAATAATCACCACCATCACCAAAACTCGGCACAGTGCGTTGATAGTGGGTGCGTAAGTGCCATATTCGATATAGATTTTGTGGTACGTGTGCCTCCAACTGCACCGTGTGCGCACTGTAACAAAATCCACGGCAGCCGAGCTTTGCCACCATTTTACTGAAGTCGGGTACCAGCCAAATATAGTGTGGGAATCTCACACCTGAGTGCACTATGCCGAGCTGTCCAATGTGCGCTGGGATCACGTTCGGCGCGACACTGCCCCCCCTCCCCTCGACCGATACTGGTCGCACAATCGCCCTGCCTCGGGGTGCATAGGTCACGTGGCATGACGATGGGACTGCCGTCTGAAACGGCTACTCTCCGTGACGTACCGACATTCCCCGAACAAAACCAGCCAACACTGAACATATTCCTGTGCATGCTGTTCGGAACCAAAATCAAAACGTTGTGTCTAATTCTGAGTGGAGAAGTGAGAAATTTGGACGGTAACAAAACAGTGATGAGCGCTTCAAAGGCGACACGGTCAGTCCAGTCCAGGTCGAGTTCGGTCGCTCGGATGAACGTCATCGAATTTACGCACTGTAGACTGACTCAGTCTGCGTCCTCGCTCGTAGTTATTCGAGGCCCGACGGGTGAGTATCGCCATGACTGAACTCGCGGCATCATCGGACGTTGCGAAGCGTCACAGCCAGACCCTCACATTATTGATGATGGTTGATTGGGTATTGATTGCACGGCACTCCAAAATAACATTTCATAAGGATATATAACACACCAAAGGCTTCTGAGGCAATAGCAGAACTTAACATTAACAGCAACTCACGATTAGCTGGTGGTTTATGTTGCACGAAAGAGAAAAAAAACATCTTTAACATGAACTGAGGGTAGAAATTTACCATTTGGTACTATGTTTTGCTACCAAAACATAGGGATCACCTTCGGGCTAATGCATCGATATATGTTTCACAAACGTAACCATAATTTCCGTTTAAAACTTGTCTTCATATTTCCGGTAAAAAATACAATTTCCTACCAGTAGGTTTTTGTGCTGCGCACATGCCCTATATTTGCGGCAAGCATTTTGGTTCTGAATGCATGGATGTCATATTTATCAATGGTATCGTGGGAATCATAACAGTTGGGACTATGTGTGCTTCTCACTTTTCATCCAAATGGGTTTTGACAGGGATGGTGACGGGATGAGAAGCAGGGCCGGTTTTACGGATGACGCCTGCCAGTCGCGTTGCGATAGCTGACGTCTGGCATGCGGCAGGTGCCGATGTTCAATGGAAAAATTGTAGCCGGCACATGGAACCGGATAATGTAAGCAACGGCGTTTTGTCGCTTACAACCGATTTTTAGCGCCCGAAACAATCGTGAAAAACGACGAATAACGCCTCCTTTTCTCTACACCCGTTCCTTGCGTGTACGTGCCACGTGTTGCGCATATGTTCTAACTTTGGCGATTGCCCTCATTAAGCCGTGGCTTGGATTTCGATCGGTAGGTCCATTGGTTGGTGGGCTATGCCGGTTGAAACCGAAGCGCTTCAACACACTAAAACTGGTCATATTCTGACGCTACACAAATTCTCGTCTTACGTGTGAGTCGTGCAAAAGTTCAATGACTACGTGAGTGCGCTAGCGTGTCCCGGAAATGGCGGTAATGTTAGGGATATAGACGCGACGCCACGCCCACACGATGCACTCGCGCATGAAGGCCTCCTGTCTCACTTTACCATGAAACCCTAGCATTGATACATTTACTTATTTCCACCGCCGGTGAGAGGCAAAGCCCTTCCCGGCCGACAGGGTTCGGCTGGACGACGCCGCAGACGGCGACCGGCCGCGTCCTGCTGCTGCTGTACGGCCTGCTCGGCTGCGCCGGCGGCAACCTCTTCCTCAACCTGTTCCTGGAGCGGTTCATCACGCTGCTGTCGTTCCTGATGCGCGCCTGCCACGGCTGGCGGTTGCGTCGCGTCGCGCAGCCGGACGTCGACTCGCCCGCGCGCACGTCCAGCATCCACTCGGTGGCGAGCCAGCAGCAGCGCTGGCGGCCGTCCGTACCCTGGGTGCTGCTCTACCTGCTGGCGTGCACGGCGCTGGCGCTACAGTTGGCCGCCCTGCTGTACTCGGCCGTCGAGCGCTGGCCGTACGCCAACGCCGTCTACTTCACGTTCGTCTCGTTCGCCACCATCGGCTTCGGCGACGAGATGGCCGGCGTGCAGGCGGGCGCGCCGGTCGGCTACGGCGCCGCCAACTTCGTGCTGACCGTCGCCGGCGTGTGCTGCATGTACAGCTTCTTCAACATCATCTCCATCGTCATGAAGCAGCTGCTGAACGTGGCGATCCGGCGGTTTGACGGCCTGCTGGTGGGCTGGCACGGCCGCCAGCCGCGGAGTGCGGCCGAGCGTGCCGCTCTGAACGGGCCCATCGAGGCGACGCCGCACACCACGCCCGATCGGCCGGCCGGCCCGATGGAGAGGAGTGGCAGTGGCACACGTGACCATGGCCCCGCAGCTCGCGACCACCTGCGAACCAACCAGGTGAGCGAAGAACATTTGCGCGCCTAGTGACCACCTGCGAACCAACCAGGTGGGCGGAGAACATTTGTGCGCCCAACCATCGTGACTATCTGCAAACCAACCAGGTGAGTGAGCCACACTTGCGTGGATAGCGCTTCAGGTCTCTGGATGGATGCCAAAAAAACCACGGCAGGTGGAGGCCAAACGGCAGGCACATAAAAAATACGCTCCGGCAGAGTATTATAAAACGTATAAAAACGGTACGTTGCTTACTTTAACTTTACACTGGTTACGCTAATAATGTCATCGCTGTAGTGCCGGTAATGGTTGGCGAACACACTGATGAGCCGTGGCAGGAATGTGTTGAGCCCCACTTATCATGGGTGGAGGCTGTGTAGAATTTGCGTATGGTGTTGCCAACATCTGATTCGACTACATTGCTTTCATACAACGTCGTAAGCTGAATGCTAAATCGTGAAAATGAGTACAGCTGCATCAGAATCGAATTTGCACGAATCTCCATTGATGAAGAAGGTTCGTTGTACTCTGGTATTATGAACAGCAGTCGAAATTCGAACTCCGTAAAAGGAGTTCGGTGTCCTCTGTTAATCCAGGGAGTGGGTGTCAATATTGAGTGACCATTCGGGCGGCCATCAAAATTGCATTGGTGCGCGGTGGCATGGCGTGGCGACGCCAATATTCTGATTGTTGTCACACCGGCAACATCAAAAGCACGCGAGCCTCCAGTGTTCACTCCTGCTCCTAACGGACGTACCGTGCGCAGGGGCCAGATTGTGTCGATCGACATGCGCATGCGTGGGTGGCCGATGGCGTTGGAAATCAACGAGTTCTGAAACCTCAGCGACAGCTAGGCGGCTGTACCATCTAAGTAGTTGCTATGAATCATTCCCTTTACTTGAACATACATAGTATACATGCCTTCCTTTCCAAAGCTACCCTTTATTCTCTTATGCCTAAAATTACTCAATTTATCGGTAACCGGTAACGTACATTTGTACGTAAAGCAAATGTACGTATGGCAGATGTACGTATGCAAGTGTACGAAAGCAAATGTACGTAAGCGCAGATGTACGTAAGCACAGATGTGCGAATGGCTAATGTACGTATGGCAAATGTACGTAAGGGCAAATGTACGTAGGCGCAAAAGTACGCATGCGCAAATGTACGCAAGCGCAAATGTACATGTGTCCAAGAATACGTATGTGCAAGAGTACGTATGCGCAAATGTACGTATGCCCAAATATACGTAAGTCAGGGGCTTGCTTTATTATCATGTTGAGATCAAAACAACCCCCACCCACTACTGCTATACTGTGGAAACGCTTCTGCCAATTATGTGCATATTTAGCACCGCAAAATGCGCAACGTATGTATTCTGTATCAATGTTTGCTAGAGGCTAGTTCTTTGTGCTTCTAGGTTTGCCTCAGATCTATTATATTTTAGTTTATTAAGTGCCTGCTTCTTTGACCCGTGTCTGAATGTTTAACTTCCTTGGCCAGCCATGAAGGGTGCTTAACCTTGCTTAATCTAATTTGCCTGTTGGGAATGAGCCTATCATAGCTTTGAAACAATTTGCATTTTACCATTCTCTACATTTCATAAGCATCTAAAGCCATCAATAACTCTTCCCAGTGAATTTAATCCATGCAGATTTTGAACTCATTATATGTGTTGTATTGTCTGTACTTGCGCTTAAAAATATCGCGTGCATTGTATTGATGGCTGCGTGAAATACATTTAATTTTAAAGACGATAGAATGCGACATTTCAGCACACAACTATGATAAGCTCATTAAAAATCGGAAAACAATCAGATGTCACACTTTGAACACCCAGGTACCGCTTGAGTTTAAGAACTAATGGTGAGATAAGTTTTCTACGCGAAAGATGGAGATCAGTGCATAATTTGCGATGCGATCTGGTGCCATTCGCGTTACGATTCACGTCGCAAATTCAGTTTCATGTCCAAATCAATGTGCTTTATTTTGTAAGCGCTGATCTCTGCTGGCTGCAAAATGACACCTGACGAGGAGAAAGAGAGGCTTCTAGTGCTTGCAGACGTGCTTCCGAAGCAAGCGCGGTCTATCCCACTAGGCTTACCTTCCGTGCCATGAGCTAATATTCGCCACGTCTGGATGCAGTGGCACCTTTTACACCACAGCGGTAACATCTGACAATTGCGTGTCATCCCCTTGTTGCTAGGTGTCGTTGGCGATTGCGCAAAACTCACTGTGCAAGAGTGTGCAGCAGTCCCGCTCCAACTCGGCCCACGTCAGCAGCTGCCATCACGACTACGACCTGGGTCACATCAGTCTCGAGCCCATTGGTTCGGTGGCCATCGCCAGCAGAAAACTGGAAACCGACGACTGAGCTTCCACTGCCGAACACTGCATCTGCTGCAGCTTCATCACGGCTGAGACCAGTGTCTACGACTGGATCTACGATGATTGACACGTGGGGCCCGTAGTTGCTGTAGTTCCACCATGTATATGGCCTATACCTACCATGGCTAGGACGTGGGGCCCGTAGTTGCTGTAGTTGTGCCATGGCTTGGGTATGTACCTACGGTGACTGGGACCTCTACAGTGTGCACTGACCGTGACTGGTGCCTCTATGTACCGTAATTCGGTCACTCGTTTCAATGGGCGTCACTACCGTTTAGGTCCCCAACGCAATAATTTTTTTTTTGCTTTGTCGGGTCCGACCAAATCTTGAAAAATCTTGAAAAGCTTCTTGAAAATTCGGTGTATACACACACACACATATATATATATATATATACACGACGTATTTCAGTTGCTGCCTTAGGACTGGGTGGATGGATTCGCCCCGACGGTACCGCTACGGGTTCTCCGGGTGGATCTCCGTCGCGGTCAATCCCACCATAGCCCGCGGCGTGCCCGGCGAGTGGGCCTGCCTGCCTGTCTGACCTGCTTCTAATGATGCGCTACTCTCGAAAATGCTGTGCGGCTATTGCTATTTCCGTAACATTGTGTATTACACGACAGCAAATATGTTTTTTTTCTTCACTTTCTTCGTTCTAGTGCTGGAACGAACATTTTCACCGCGGGATTCGTTTCCAGCTGTTGAATTGCTTACTCAATATCAATATCCAGCAATGGCACGGTAGGAAAGCCAACCCGCAACGGTGTAACCGTACTGCATTTGTATAATAACCGGCACCATTCTATGGTCGCGGAAAACACGTCGTTTTCTCTCTACGTCTGAGAGGTGAGAGGTTCGGCTGGTTGTGTCTGCGTTAGGCAGGATCACAGGACCACGAGAAAAACACGGGCTGAGCTATCAAGCAGATGAACTGAACATGTTGGCCCGTAAAACATTAGAAAGCATGCTGGGGCTTCAGAATCATGTGTGCCGAACTTATATTTTTTTTGCGTTAAGTGGTGAATTGGAACAGGAAACGTATGCGATAAAAGCGGGTCGGCAGTAAAAGCGGCGTCTGCTATCGAGTTTGGAAGTTCATTATAATATGACATGGCATTGTACTTGAAAACAGACAAATGTATGTGCGACTTATGACTTCACAACTAATGATGTATTTAGTTATCGATATCTCGACTTCATAATTACTTGAATATCTTGTCCAGTCCGGTCAGTCACTGTATTTGAATGGAATGAATAATACGAAATGGCATAGAAAGACCTAGCCTAGGTCACACGATGCTAAAGACCTACGATACACCAACTGCACCCGTATTGATCTGTCAGGATACATTGGTCCGACCATATCTCACTGCAACAAGCAACCGCTTGAGGCGCGCACGCCTCAAGAACGACGACTTTATGTCGTCATTAAAACATCACCTAACGTGATCTTAAGGTGAATTGTTTTACACAACATACCCTAGATGTGCCTTTAAATGCACCGAAAGTCTCACGGTGCTGTCTCAATTGGTTTGACTGTAATGACAGGAAAACTAGGTGGACCCCCCCCCCCCCAAGGACTCCCCGGTTAAATTGAAGGTGCAAATTTGTGGGTCTTGCAGGCACTGGCGACCCCCAACCCGGGTGACCTACTTAATCTGGAGGATGTTGTAGATCGGACTACATCGGCATTGAAAGGCAACTGCTTCCTTAAAGCATACCCTCGGGTAAAACACTCGCACCATGCAGCTTCAAACGTGGAAATGATCAATCGACCCCGAATAGGATGCCTGATTTATCCAATACGTACAGCCCGTTGTTGCGCATCTACACATCGGTCAACCACCGGCCGTGAAAGGCGAGCATACCTGTAAATGTTGCTTAAATGTCAGTTGGATGGTTGTTAAAAACACCACAGCTGAACACTTTTAAATGGTAGTCTAACCATGTTTCGCGTATTTAAGAAGCGTAAGCTTTTAGCTGCTGATAATATTTTGCAGCGCTTGTGGAGGCGGATATTCGAGTGGTTTCTAACATGAGGAAACATTGGCTCCCGTTAGTGCCTTGTCTTTACATAAGCTACACTTTTACTGAAGATCACCAGTGTTCTATTCGCGATGCACGAGTCTTGCTATTGCCCTGCACAGTGCTTCTTTCAACTTAGCACACCTGGTGAGTGAAAATTATACTGGCCCCATGGCTGCGCCTGGTCACTGACTGGAGGCGCAGCCACGGGGCCCGGGCCCGGTCCACGTTAGCAACCAAAAGAACACTAGGTTAAAGAAGACATTTTGAAGATGTTCACGCAAAACCAGAAATGTTAGGAGCGCCGAAAAATGATCTGTTCCATGGCATTTTTGGAGATCGGGGCCCCCTTAAGAAAATCCTAGATGCCCCATGTTAGCAACCCTAGGAGACACACAATGCTACAACAAACAGCTCAGGACAGATTAATACCTGAACACCGTGTTATTTTGTGCCTAATTAACCAGCGATTTGACCTTCGGCGGGATACTTCGAACCTTCGAGAGCATAGGAGAGCGTCTCGACGGATATGCCGTTTCGAGCGCGCGCCATCAGAACAGAAACGTATGGCGGAACGTCGAAATTTAAGGATGCGCCAGGTAGTTCTTGGGTATATTGCTTCCTCTTAACGCCATGGGGTTAACGTTAAAGTCCCGGATGCAACAAGCCATCGCGTCTCAGTACTCCTCCGCATCCCACTTGTAGGATTAGTGCATTCGAAATCAATGTCAGCTTCGTACGGAGGTTCGTAACGGTATCAGCTCCGTACGGTGTTCATACGGATGAGGAATCGCATTGTGATTGCGCCAAACACAGGCGGATCTTTTCGAACATGATTTGGAGGACGGGAATGAGTTTGTATGACATTCTTTCCAGGCAACGCACATGAATATCATGCTAAGCCTGAGCAATATGGGGCAAGCAAGTACCCCATCAAATATGTAAAGGTACATTACTGATGTTAATAGTCGTCTACAGTTAGAAAGCCACCATTTCCAGATTCTCACGATTGTCTTTTCCAAGCGTTGTACATCGTGGAAGAAATATTATCCCGCTATTCTGTTTTCTGAACGTAATGCAACCACTGGCGGATCTAGCCGCTCGGTTTGGGGGGCTAAACTGGGTCTCCAGGACTTGCCAATCGGGAGAGGGGTGGGGGGAAGCGATGTTGGCGGGGCGTTTGTCGTCGACCGGGGGGGGAGCAACGTAGACGTGGTGTTTGACGTGCTGACATGGGGTAGGGTGCGAAGCGATGTGTTGTTGTCGACCATGGTGGGGGGGGGGGAGGGTGTGGGAAACGCAATGGGCGGATCCAGTCACTGGTTGGGGGGGGGGGCCGAACCCGAAGTTCAACTGGCGACGGAGAGGGGGGTGGTGAGAGTCGAAGTTTGACCGGCCACCAGGAGTGGGTTGTGGTTTAAACCTGGAGCTGTGGAGGAACAGCTCACTTAATCATTGTTTGACTACCACGTTTTATTGGAATTTTATGTTTTGTACATGCTCTATATATATATATATATATATATATATATATATATATATTTCATGGAGATTTGATGAAATATCATAGTCTAATACACATTATATTTTGTGGATTGTTTATTTTGTTGCCTTTGCACATGTTCGGAATGGGAATGTCCGTATGAGTTGAATGAAACGAAAACAGTAAACCACGAATACATTATTAAAAAACGAACACCTCAGTTGCGCACGCAAGAAACATGGCAGGGAAGCATCCGCGCAGCAGCGGTGGGCGTGCCAGCAAACTTGAGATGTCAGCTCTGCCCTGGAATCCGCGTCGAGCTGCGCCCCAGTCACACTGCGGCCCGCCAACAACAGCCAAGCCTGAGCAGAGGAGGGAGTGTGTGTGTGTGTGATTGTGATTTTAGGGCGCATCGACCATGGTTGGTCATTTAGCGCCCAAGCAGAGGAGGGAGAGTTCGGCTCAGACTTGAGGAAACAATTCAAAGTCACCTTGTGGTGTTGCACTGCACCATATGTGCTCGGGTTTTACTTTAAAGAAACTGACCATACATGGGTATTCTTATTGGTGGACATGAAAAGCATGTCATTCTTGAGCATGGCCATTGTGTCGCAGGTAGATCTGCGTTAATCAGGACGTGAACAGTTACTTTATATGGATCGCACTGTTTTATTTGCTCATTCTGTATATGTGAAGATATTAGCGATATTATTTTACATGTTTTTTAGTGGGTGGCTCATTTACAGATAAACCTCAACTTGCAAAAAAAAATATGCAAAAATAGTGCTGTTTTCCTCGTACCCCTATGACAATAATCACTGAATTGTTTGCCGTCGTTATTCCCACAGTGCAGGTGAAATGTTATTTACTATAAAATCTACGACATAGATAATTTAAGTGCATCAGTGAGTTCGTAGTTACAATAGCAACTACAAACTCACCGGGAACAATAACAAATTCAATGACAAAAAGGGGCGCATGTCAGTAGCATTTAGAAACGAACGAAATCTATATATGTACCTTGTACTTCACTCCTTAGTGCAGCCGTATCCTCAGTTTCATCCGACAGGCGCCAGACGCTGCGGAAGCGTCGACGACGTCGCTGGTGGGAGGCAGGCTCTCGCGGTGGGCCTGGAGCAGGACGAACGCCTCGAGGCGATTTTCGACCATCGTCGCTCGCAAAGCGGTCAGCGTGCGCGTTACCTTCGAGAAGGTACGCTCGGCCTCCGCTGTGTATGCAGGGATGACGGCCAGTACTCGGAGGAACTTGTGGATGGACGGAAATATGTCCGTCACACACTCATTGAGAGCGCCGGTCGCCGTGACGGGGTCGCTGTGCTGCGGCCTCCTGTTCCACATCGCCTTCCACACATCGAACTCTGCCCTGAGTTGGGCCTCGGTGCAGCCAAACAGACTGCGGTACTGCACCCACGTCGGGTACAGCTGGTCCCACCTGGATATCATCACCCTCTTTGGCAGGAGGTTGGCGATGCCAAATGCCCTCCTCTGATGGCTCCCGAAGCGTGCCCGGTGGACAGACTTGCCCACCAGGCGAGGTTTCCTTGTCTCCACGCCGAGTCTCGTTGCCAGCGAGCAAACGTTCGTCATGATGGCCGCAAACTCCTTCTCGCTCTCTTGTCGCATGCCGTCAAGAACTGACCTCACCGTATCCACCCGTTCCAGGGACGCGATGAGGTCTGCACTCTGTCCTTGGAGCGCCAGGGCCAGCGGTCGCAGAATGCCGGACAGTCGCTGGGCAACAGCCAGACCGAGAATATGAGAATATGATGGAAGAACTCAAAGCAGAATTCAAGGCGACTACTGACTACAAGCGACGCCTGATGATTTAGACAGTTTCGCCGTACACTCAACAGGAAACAGCAGACTTTTTCAAGACCTCACTGCACATGGTGAAAGGTGCGCTTAAGCTAAAGGAAACTCACGACATTTTGCCAGAAGTTCAGAGGATATCGAGGGGTCGTAGGATAAGTGAACATGAAAAAGCGAAAGTACGAGCTTTTTATGATTCGGTCATAGCTAGCAGTATGTACCCAGGGCAAAAAGACTGTATAACGATGACTGACGCGGATGGAACAAAGCGAAAGGTACAAAAAAGGCTCGTTCTTGGGACGCTGAGGGAGTTATACACTTTATATCAAGAGGACACGAACAATCATACCGTCGGGTTTTCAACCTTTGCATCACTGCGGCCAAAACACTGAGCTTGCTGGGAGTGGCGGTACGCATACGATGTGCGTATGCACATATCACCATAATCCAAAGCTCCTAATAACAGCGCTGTGATTTTTGGACCTAACGATTCAGGATCTACTGGACCATGCAGTTTGCGACAACAAAAATCGCCATTGCATGATGGGGGCGTGTGCCAACTGTCCCGGTGAGGAGGGTGTGGCGGATTTAATTTTGATGATAATGTCTGACGATGTCCCTGACAACGATGACGGTCTCGACGATGAAATCCGCTACCAGCAGTGGGTCACCACTGACCGCTGCACACCTACGGAGGTGATCGCCAGTCGTGACGACTGTGTACGGACATTCAGCCATCAAACACATTAACTCACCGTACACCACTACCGAACATTGGTTCAAAGTAAGTTATTCTTAAAACTGAAGGAGGGAGTGGATGAGGGACAGGTAGTGGTGCAGGGTGACTTCTGAGAATCATTCTTTCGTAGTTCAGGACTCTGCTCAGGGATTTTATTGGGATTCATCTCAATGTGCCGTGCACCCTTTCGTGGTGTATTGGCGGGAGGGGGGCGTGTAATGTCATCAGTTCTTGTTTTATATCTGATGGAATGAAGTACAACAATGCCATGGTGCACGCCTTCCTCAGACGCCTGATACCCGAGATGAAAAAGAAAATGCCGGGGCTACAAAAGGTGTTTTATTTTGCTAATGGCTGTGCTGCCCAGTACACGAATCGGTTCAACTTTGCGAATATGTGCTATCGTGATGCGGACTTCGAAGGCGTGAAATGTGAATGGCACTTTTCGCCACTTCACATGAACGGGAGCGTGCGATAGAATAGGGGGTACGGTGAAACGTGCCACGCGACAAGAGAGCCTGCGGCGCCGTCAGCGGCCAAATTCTGACAGCCAAGGCAATGGCCAAGTTTCTGAGCGAAGTTTCGTGGGTGTCATCCATACGATATTTGTATCCAGCCTTGAGGTAGCAAAGGTGGCTACTGAGTTGCAGGCGCGGTTCGATGCTGCCAGAACTATCAAAGGGACTAAGAAGCTCCACAGGTTTGTCCCTGTGATTGCCATCACCATGCGCGTCTATGAGCTGTCCACAGACGATGGTTATGATGTTCGAGTTACGCATTAAAATGACCAGGGAGTGTGAAACAAACATCGTAGGGATGACAAACTGCGTGCAAATGTGCGATGTCACGAATCTGCGCGACCGGCCGTTGTGTCCATTGTCTTGCATAGTGCGTGCTTACCTCCTCGATCAAGTGGATTTGTTCCGTCACATAATCGTTATTCATCGAATGACTTGTGCTGGTTTCTTTCAAGAAACTGAAGCAATTGTAATTTCTTTTGTGTTCCTGTTTCAGTGTTGCATTGCAAACGTGCGACTCATATGGCATGCAAACGAAGAGTCCAGAAACATAGTGTTTGATGTGTTGGATGGTGGCTCGATGGTATCAGCGGCGCATTTTGTGATTTGTCGAGGGGGCGGATGGAGAAGCAGTGGGTGACACGACGCGGACCCGAGGTAAGGGACTGCGACAAAGTTCACAGATATCAATGGTTAAATCGGAACAAAGACTGGAAACCGGTTTCGCATTGAAGAGACCGGTTGTCGCAACCAGTGTCTGCCCCCTCCCTCTTTCGTTGACATCACATAACACGCTTGTCAGCGTCGTCGCTGCGCGGCCGCGCGCGCGCGATGGCCTGGTTTAACGTGCGAGCGGGAGCGACATCGGTACATTTAAGCGCATGGGGCTCGTTACTCTTCGTCCGATCCACTTTTTTATTGATTGATCCGTAGTACAAAGGATGCCGAATCACACGAAGTCGGATTTTTTTTCCGGAGAATTCATAGAAAAATTAGTTTTGTAAAATTTCAAATTTTTGGTAATTTTTGGTGCCAACTTAAGAGGGATACATTGCCATTTATGAATCACTGTTAATCTATGTACCTTTCCCAACAATCCGGATTTTATTTTTATTCACATTCCTTACAGCATATGGGTGAAAATAGCCGTCGAAAATATACTTGCACGTGCGGATCGCCATATTCCCTGAGGCTATAAATTCGAAACCACATGCCGCAGAAAAACAAAATCACAGCCGTGATCAGCACCACCCATTACCCCCGGGAGGGAGGTTTCGGCGAAATCCGCGACAGGAGGGTGCTAAATCGACACCTCGGCTGGATGATCTGTGCGGGAATGCCTGCTAAACCAGATATGAAGTTCCGTTGCTGAATACACGAATTGGACTTCGTGGTGATGCGTTCATATCTTCCCGCAGTTGCGAGCCTACTGCGTGTATCGAGTGTCTAGTGTCAATTTTAGTCAGCTCCATCAATAACAATGAATATTTTCAGCATTTACCTTTCTTGTCAACTCTGTTTAGCTTTCCTTTCAAGTCGGGTCAAAACATACAAGCATCCCACGTCCATATTAGTATCTCCTATAGTTTCTATTTTCCTTTTATAGTAAAAACAAACTTGTTAGCAATACTTAAAACACAGCTCAATGCATCGGCACGATGCCCTGCACGGGTCAGATGAGGGTACAACGACTATCACCAGATATTTCCGCCAGCAAGTAGCTCTGCTTGGCTCCCCACTCCCTGCCCAATGGCGACACTGCACAGCAGAGACCGTACACTCAGTCCAGCAGCTTCACCCACTTGCACTTGAGCGACATCTTGCGCACGTCGTCCGACACGTCGACGCCGAGAGGCGCGCGCGCCCGCACGTCCACGTCGTCGGGCCGGGCGGCCACGCCGCGCCCAAGCCGCCACTTCTCGATGCCGTTCCAGGCGACCATGACGCCGTTGTCGGTGCAGAGGCGCGCCGGCGGCACCACCAGCTGGTAGCCGGCGGCGTCGGCCACGCGGCGCAGACAGGCGGCGATGTGGCCGTTGCACGCCACGCCGCCGGACACCACCAGCCGCCGCTCGCCGGCGACGAGGCCGCGCGCCGTGCAGTAGTCCATGGCGCGCTGCACGCGCCGGCACAGGTGCTTGGCAACAGCGTGCTGCAGCGAGGCGCACAAGTCGTGCGCCGTCGGCACCACGGCCGACGCGCGCACACCGCAGCGCGCCTCCTCGCGCTCCGTCAGCCGCTGCGCGGTGACCTTGAGTCCCGAGAAGCTGAACGAGCAGTCGCGGTACTTGGACAGCGGCTGCGGGAACTCGAACGCCAGCGGGTCGCCGCCGGCGGCCATCAGCTCCACGGCGCGGCCGCCGGCCAGCGCCGCGCACTGCGGCAGGTTGCGCAACTTCAGCCGGCGTGCCGCCTTGTCGAGCGCCTCGCCGGGCGCGTCGTCGCGGCTGGCGCCCAGCAGCAGGAAGCGGTCGGCGTCTTGCGCCACGGCCAGCAGACAGTGGCCGCCCGATATCAGTAGCGTCAGGTAGGGGAACGTGAGGCGCGGCTCGGCCAGGCGCGCCGTCAGCGCGTGCGCCTCCATGTGGTGGACGGGGATGAGCGGCAGCCGGGCGCGCCGCGCCAGCTGCCTGGCGTGCCGCAGGCCGACTAGCAGCGACAGCGCCATGCCGGGCCGCACCGTCACGGCCACGGCGGCCAGCTGCGTCAGCTCAACCCCGGCCGCGGCCAGCGCCTCATCCGCCACGGCGCCGATGTGCTGCGCGTGCAGGTCGCGCGCGATCGGCGGGATGATGCCGCCGTGGTCGAGGTGCACCTGCAGCTGGGAGCGCACCACGTCGCTGTGCACCCGGCCGGCCGCGTCCACCACGGCGCAGGCCGTGTCGTCGCAGCTGGTCTCGACGCCCAGGATCAGGGCCGGCCGGCCGGCGTGGGAGCACAGCGAGCGGCCGGCGGCCAGCCGCAGCCGACACAGGGTCCGGTTCACCCGTGCAGCCATCGGTCGCCACACGGAGCCGGGTCCCAGTCCGACCGCCGCTCCTGACCGGCCCTAGTCCGTGGCCAGAGCCGGGTCACAGCGCGACCACTACTGACCGGCCTCTGACTCCAGTCCGCGGCTGCCAGGTCCGAGGTCAGAGCCGAGTCACGGCGCGACCACTGCTTCTGACCGGCCTCTGACTCTAATCCGCGGCTGCCAGGTCAGAGCAGAGGTCAGAGCCGAGGCCAGGCCTGATCGTCGAGTCTGCGTCAGAGTCGCGTCCGGGTCAGACTGCTGAGATCGGTGATGACTTTCAGCTGACTAATAGCTTCCCCAGAAGACGTCTTACGACAGCCGTGGTGCTGCTTTATTGGCTGATCACGGCAATCGGATAACGTGAGCCCGGCAGTGTTCACAGATCCAGAAAACAGCCTAGAAATAGCACGTGGTATCAACCACAGCTAAGCGGCAAAGTGGTGCGACAACAACTGATACGCAGAACGAATGGAAGGAATAACCTTAGTTTAGCAGACAGTAACCTTAGTTTAGTTATTTGAGTTTAAGGGCGCTTCGACCAAAACGTGATAGACAGTAACTTTAATCGGCACAAAGAAACTACTAAGGACTATTTCTAGATGGACGGTCTATCAATTGAAACCAATAGGCATAGGCTGGAGATTAAAGGCACCAGAAACAATGAGCCATTTACCAGGCAGTCCAGACATACCAGGCAGTTCAAATCCATGCTATCTGACAGTTGTATGCTCCACGCCAATACAAATCGTTGTGTCACTAGCAAAGATGAAAATCAGGAGCAAATTATATGCAGCCATTGATACAATTGAGCAAAGAATGTCAGATGTTAATATCGCCCAAAGGTAGCGAAAAAGATTAGTGCAACTATGAGCCACAAGAGCCATTCTTGGTTGTACTCTGTACACTCAACCAGTTGCCCACCAAATCTGCTGATGAGTCCTCCCTGGAATACTGAAAAACAAGCCCTCTATTCTTATGAATGTCCATGCTGTTTTTAAACATGTTCAATGTGCTGCTACTGACAATGGTTTCTGGCAGCTGGTTCCAGTGTTCTACTACCCTGTTGGTAAAGAAAGATTGTCTTAGCCTTGTTCTGCTGTGGTTAACTTTAATTTTGAACTGATGATTTCCAATTGCATCATTTCTGTTAAATTCAAACATTTCCCAGAGATATCCCTTCTCCAGACCATGGACAAATTTGAAGACTTCAATATCTCCTCTCAGCCTTCTATATATGTGAAAAATTTGATTTCTCTTCAATCTTTCTTCATATGCCAGGTTGCTTATACCATGAACCATTTTTGTAGCCCTCTTTTGTACTCTCTCTAAAAGCCAACAATCTTTTTAATTGCTAGGAGACTGAGCTTGGATGCAGTATTCCAAATGTGGCCTGACATATGCACAGTAAAGCTTCCTGATGACTTCCTCACTTCTGTATGATCATTCATATTTATTGCCCCAAGCATTCTCAGTGCCTTCTTCCTGACTTCCTTGGTCTGTTCTGATGCCCCCAATTTTGTTTTAGAATAACACCTAAATCCTCCCGCTGAGTCACTGATAGCACTTGGCCATCCATCAAGTATGGAGCCTTCTCCATCCATCTCACACAACTAGCCACACTCCTAGCTTTGGCTGCTGGCTACTAATGATGCCCACCCAAGGTCTCACGATGCTGGTGTCGCCTGTGCAGGTTGAGTCCATGATGAAGCATACATCAGAATTGAACTGGTTTGGCATCGCCTTCTACCAAGTATGTGGCATGCAGCGCCCGCAGAGACTGATGGTGATTAACCAAGAGCTGCACACAACGGCCAGGAGCGCCTCAGGTGCTTCAGACGTTGGACAGCCAAGCGATGTATTGACACCTCATTTTGTAGGCGACGAAGCTGGCAACGACGGCAAGGCCGTCCTGCTCCAGTCCCAGTTTGCTGATGATGGTTGTGTTAAAATTCATGTGAATAGAAGTGGGATCAAACTGATTGAACTGGTTCTTTATTTAGCTATACAAAGATAATATATGAAGATAAGGTAAGCAGCATATGAAGGCTCCATATTTGATGATGGTTGCCAGGTTCCATCAGTGACTCAGCAGAAGGATTTTGGTGTTATTCTGAACACAAGATTGGGTGCATCAGAACAGACAAAAGAATCCAGGAAGAAGGCACTGAGAATGCTTGGGGCAATATATAGGAATGCATCATACATAAGTGAGGAAGTCATCAGGAAGCTTTACTGTGCATGTCAGGCCACCTTTTGAATATTGTGTCCAAGCTTTGGCTCCTAGTTATGAAAAAGATTGTTCGCTTTTAGAGAGTACACAATATGGCTACAAAAATGGTTAATGACATAAGCAACCTGGCATATGAGGAAAGATTGAAGAAATTGAACATGTTTTCACTTAGATATAGAAAGTTGAGAGGAGCACTCATTGAGGTCTTTAAATGTGTTCATGGTCAGGAGGATGGATATATTAGGGAAATATTTGAATCTAACAGAAATGATGCACTTGAAGGTCATGAATTAAAAATTAAAGTTAACTACGGCAGGATAAGGTTAAGACAGTTTTTATTCACCAACAGGGTAATAGAACACTGGAACCAGATGCCAAAAACCATTGTCAGTAGCAGCACATTGAACATCTTTAAAAACACCATAGGCAATTATTAGAAGAATAGAGGGCTTGCTTTTCAGTATTCCAGGGAGGGCTGATCGACAGATTTGGTGGGCAACTGGCTGAGTGTTCAGAGTGCAACCAAGAAGGTCCCTTGTAGCTCATAGTCACACTGATCTTTTGTGTCTTGATGTCTAAGATGCTCCAAAATGTCACAAGCATCCCAGACAAACATGATGCAACACTCCATGCCATACAGATCTGATAGGCAGGCTAATTCATGAAATGACACCAGAAAAGACAGGTGTTGACACTGACATTATTTTCAGATGCATCCGTGGCTAGGATCATAATCATCAGAGGTAAAGTGGTTGGAACAAATGGATGGGCCGGTTGGATGAACTCCATCAGATCCTTTTAACTGTCAACCAGGTCTAATATGCATTTTCATCTCTCGGAAACATAAGCATGTTGGTTGACAATCTATTCCTTCCATACCTTTCTTCCAGATGATAAAGACTCACCACAACAGAACACCATACAATACAACGAAAACTAAAACTCACGTACATCGAACACAAGGTGCGACAGATATAAAACCAAGTACAAAACAACCTACGAGGGAGCTATGTAAACTGCGCTAGTTATGACTCAACTGCGCCATCTAAGAATTTGAGAAGATGAGTGCCCTAAAATGCTGCATTCGTGATGGTCGTCGCCTAATTCGCAGCCTAACTGAGAATGATAAAATAACAGCTCAATACGATTCCAAAAGCATAGACGTGATATTAAGCGACCACCATCACGAATGAGGCGACCACCATCACGAATTTGAGAAGATGAGTGCCCTAAAACGCTGCATTCGTGATGGTCGTCGCCTAATTCGCAGCCAAACTGAGAATGATAAAATAATAGCTCAATACGATTCCAAAAGAATAGACGTGATATTAAGGGACTAAGAAAGTGAGTTGAATTAAAAATAGTTCCATTTTAAAATGCATGAAACCATTAAAACGGCCCAAAAGTGGTACCCCAGATGACGTCATTTGTAGCATTCGACCCGACACGCAGGAAGGCATGGGGATGACAGGGGTCTGAACGGTTCCCCCTTGTACTCATGTTGGATTCAGGCCCCTGTCATCCCCATGCCTTCCTGCGTATCGGCTCGAATGGTACAAATGACGTCTCTAGGGTAATCCTTTTGGATCGTTTTAATGGTTTGATGGATATTAAAATGGAAATATTTTAAATTCATCACACTTTCTAAATCTTATAATATCACGTCTGTGCTTTTGGAATCGTGTTCAGCTGTTATTTTGTCACCCTCAGTTGGGCTACGAATGAGGCGACCACCATCACGAATGCAGTGTTTTAGGGGCACGCTTTTTATCAAATTCTTAGATGGCGCAGTTGAGTCATGAAAAGCGCAGATGTTTACATAGCTCCCTCGTAGGTTGTTTTATGCCTCGTGGCACACCTTCTGTCAGATGTACCTGCGTTTTAGTTGTGGCTTTATTAGTGTTGTGTTGTGGTGTATCTTGTGTGTAGTTGCAATGTTAAAAGTAACGTTTGTTGTCGTTAATTAGTGATGGAAATTGAGGTGTGTTTCGTAGATATTAGATATATAATATGCTGATTCCGCTACGCCGGTAAATTAGCGGTTTTAGGAAATTTATGATATCAAGGAATTTCTTTTTCTAATGCGATGCTTATGAATGTACTCAACATGATAAGACCACTTGATTCCTCTGCAAAGGCATGATTTTCAGTTGGGAGGCAGCATATCACCCAGCAATGGTCTTTGAGTTTGGCAATATAGCATAAAGGGTAATGTTTTAAATCAAGAAAAAATTGTGTAACATAACCTAACCTAGCCCAGCCATCTATGCAAGAAAACAAAGTATTTTTTGTTGTAAAAATTGAAAATTTAAAGCAAATTTGTATTTTTAAAAATGTTCAAATTAAGAAAAGCCTAACCTTACCAAAACCGTTTTTGAAGAAAAACTAAATTGCAAGAAAAATCACCCCCCCAGATATTTGAAAAAAATAACTTACAACAAATCCTTAACCTAGCTTAACCTAATCGAACATACCCTTTGCATGTTTCATGGAGGTAAAATGTGTGCAAAACATTGTGCTGTTGATTACCTTAAACTGCAATAGTTTGGCTTACCTTATGTATCATGATTGAGATGGAGAAGGTAGCATACAATTTAGTGTCAGTATCCTATGGTTTATTTTTCAAACATCTGGAAGAAACATATGGAAAGGAGAGATTGTCAACCAACATGCTTAGGTTTCCAAGAGATGAAAATGCATGTAAGACCTGGTTGACAGAATCAAAGAGAGCTAATGGAGTTCATCCAAACAGCTCATTCACTTGTTCCAATCACTTTACCTCTGATGATTGTGATCCTGGCTACAGATGCAGCTTAAGTTAATGTCAGTGTCAACACCTGCCTCTCCTGGTGTCATTCCATGAACTAGCCTGCCTTTCAGATCTGTATGGTATGGAGTGTTGAGTCATGCTTGTCTGGTATGTTTGCTGCACTTTGAAGCATCTTAGACATAAAGACACAAATGATCAGTGTGACTATGAGCCACAATGGTTCTTCTTTGTTGCACTCTGAACACTCGACCAGTTGCCCACCAAATCTGCTGATCAGCCCTCCCTGGAATACTATTCTTATTAAGCAAGCCCTCTATTCTTAATAATTGCCTGTGGTGTTTTTAAAGATGTTCAATGTGATGCTACTGACAATGGTTTTTGGCAGCTGGTTCCAGTGTTCTATTACCCTGTTGTCTATTACCCTGTTGTTCTATTACCCTGGTTAAGAAAGACTGTCTTAACCTTCTCTTGCTGAACTTAACTTTATTTTTGAATTGATGAACTTTAATTGCATAATTTCCATTGGATTCAAATATTTACCTGATATATCCATTACCCTGACCATGAACACATTTAAAGACCTCAATGAGATCTCTCCACTTTTTGTATCTAAGGGAAAACATATTCAATTTCTTCAATCTTTCCTCATATGCCAGGTTGCTTATGTCATTAACCATTTTTGTAGCCCTCTTTTGTACTCTCTAAAAGCCAACAATATTTTTCATAACTAGGAGACCAAGCTTGGACAGTATTCCAAATGTTGCCTGACATGCACAGTAAAGCTTCCTGGTGACTTCCTCACTTCTGTATGACACCTTCCTATTTATTGGCCCAAGCATTCTCAATGCCTTCTTCCTGGATTCTTTTGTCTGTTCTGATGCCCCCAATTTTGTGTTCATATTAACACCAAAGTCCTCCTCCTGCTGAGTCACTGATAGTATTTGGCCACCATCATAAAATATGGGGCCTTCATATGCTGCCTACCTTATCTTCATATCTTATCTTTGTATAGCTAAATAAATAACCAGTTCAATTAGTTTGATGCCAGTTTGATTCACATTATGAATTTTAACAAGACCATCATCAGAAAATTGAGACTGCATGAGCATGACGGCCTTGCCTTCATTGCCGGCTTCGTCGCCTACAAAATGAGGCGTCAATACAGCGCTTGGCTGTCCGACGTCTGAAGCACCGGAGGCGCTCCTGGCCATTGTGTCCAGCTCTTGGTCAATTACCATCGGTCGCGGCGGGCTCTGCACGCCACACACGTGGTAGATAGCGATGACAAACCAGCTGAATTCTGATGTCTACTTCATCACGGACTCAACTTGCACAGGCGACACCAGCATCGTGAGGCGCGGGTTGGGCGTTATTAGTAGCCGGCAGCAGAAGTTAGGAATGTGACTAGTTGTGTGAGATGGAGACATGACTCGAGTTAGGCTGTATGTGCCCATTTGTGTCGCCCTATCCTGTCGTTTTGTTGGCGTGTTTTGCTGTTGTAACTGTGACTACTGACTGGTCGGCGGCGCTCCATGTGTCGGCCCGTTCTGGTGGCACTTGACATTGCCCTGGTATCGCCCGGTCCCACTGTCCTGTTGGTGTGTTTTGCTGCTGCCGCTGTGACCAATGGCAAACAAGCGCCGCTTCCTACGATGACCGTCCTCGCGGCAGTTGGCACTGCTACCGTCTCTGGTACTGCTATGAAACAGGTGTGGCGGATGCCACTTCATTGTTGCCTGCATTTATCATGAGGCCTATGAGCAATGATAGGAAAGAACGATATGCAAAGTCTCTTTGCTCCACGAACTTTGACTGTGATCCTTCATTCATGCTCTGAACAGAAACCAGCACATAAGTCGACTACGTCTACTACGCGGACGTGTAGGAACGCTTTTAATCATCCAGATCTAGTTTTGAACGCATTGCTAGGGAATGCCGCCAATACATGCCTGACCGCTTTTAGCTCCCCATGTCTGACGGCTTTCCAGTCCATCCGCCGAATGTAACCTCAGAGCTAGAGTGAAATTTTACAAAATTTGGGATGGGTCACTCCCGCTTACGACTGCCGTGAACCCACCTCCCCAAATCCATACTTTAACGTGTGGCGCTAACGGGGCCTCTCGACTGAAAGCCTTCCTGTTACCTCCAGGCATTGCGTTCCCCAAATCGTTTTCTGGACGTTCCACCCATGTTGCTGGGCTGGTACGGGGGTTCACAGATGCCTCCATAAAAGGAATGTCTGCCTCTCACGTGCTCCCTATGGTCCTGTCGATCTAAAAAAAAAACTATTGTCCCCTTCCTTGCTTCCTAAATCAGGGGCACTGCCGCATATAGAGGGGGTTAAAGGGCTTTTCGGTCAATTACTTTTCACATGCAGCACCATAAGCCCAATGCTAAATTTGATGCAGATTGGGGGACTCGACTCCCCCCCCCCCCCACCTGATTTCATCATGGCGACGGCCACGTTTCAGATACGTCCTTACTGCATTTGGCCGCGGTAAGATGCTAATTCTCAGCCATATTTGACCTGTCTTACCTCGCTTTACACGCTCTTACAGGTATATGTGTATAAAAGGTATTGGAGATCCCTTCCGGGACTATGACGCTCTATGTTTTGCACCTACACCTCTTATATCCTCATTTTATTCCCCGTACTATGCATACACTGCGTATATTCGGCAGTGTGTTAGCGACTTGGCCCATATTAAGTGTGTACCCCTGATGACATCATGTAGTGTGTGAGTGTGTCAGTGTCCTAAAATTACTTCACCATTAACTGTGTGGATGAAGAAAGAAGTTGCTTCGGAATAGTGAAAGATTGGAAGAAAACAAAGGATTGCTACTGAAGGATTAAAAAAGTGGAATGACTTTCACTTCAATCAGATGCATTTTACAGTATTTAGCAGTCATGTGCATGATGACTGCCCATACATCATGTGGCAAACTCGTAAAAACCTAAGACAAGGATGAAATAGCACAATTCCATTAACTGTGAATTTCCCGGTCACATCGTCAATTATTTTACACTGGAGTGTGTGAATGAATTTTGCCAGCCTGCCACCGTGTGGTGATATCGGCTGGTTCCGGTTGAAGAGAAGATGTGTAAGAGAATGAGTAGCGTAGGGTAGGAGGGTGAATCCGAGGTGGAGGTTTAGTAGAGTCGTCGAGCAGTGGTGAAGTAGAGTTGATATGGTCTTGGAGAGTAGTGTTGAGGTAGTCCGGATCGATTGAAGATGTAGAGTTGGTGTAGTAGAGTTGTTTGAGAGCCGGAGATGATGAAGTCCAGAGAGGGGGTTAGTCCGGTCGGTGCTATATTGGGGTATGAGGTGTAGTGGGGGGAAAGAACATTGCACATTGCATTGCATTGATTGCAACATTGCGTGTAAGAACATATGTTGCATGCAATGCTGAACATTGCAAGAACATATTTTTTTTTGATTTTTTGTTGTTGATTTTTTCTCTTCTTTTTGTAACGTATCTATTACTTTCTTTTCCGTTTTTTTAGTTTTGGTTTAGCTGCGTTTTCGAAGAGTGGGAACCGTATTCCATAATTGGCCGAATGAGTAAAGGGTGAGAAGTGTGTTTCGGTCGGATCCCCAGGATGTGCCAGAAAGTGTTCGTAGTATGTTGATTCTTTTTGGGGCGCGTTTCTGTATGTTTAGAAGGTGTGGACGAAAACTTAGTCGTTGGTCTAATGGGATACCTAGAAATTGTGTTGTAGTGACAAAGGGAATTGGTGAGTTGTTTATTTTTAGGGGTTGTAGGTTTGACGTCATATAACGACTTGCGCAGAAAGCTGCACAGTAGGGATGACGCCACCTCGTATATATCGCCCTGATTGGGTTGACTAAAACCTACTGATGTTGAGTTGCCCGATGCCTACTGATGCTAGTGTCAAGAACCTACAGGCGCGATTGCATGCATATGTGGTAATCATATACGTGATCGGCAATCTTAATATTAAATCTCAAGATGAGCGTAACATCGTAATCCTGGCTTATACTTACCGCAGCACAAAATTACAGGAAGCCTCTGTCGAAAAGCCGGCATTGCATTACGTTCTTATGTCTTGTACGCAGCAAGATCGAAGCATGCATGATGCTACCAATTATGCCTTATAAGAGGGAAAACCCAGTGACGACTTCAATGAGTGAAGGTAAACTTTTGTGTACCTGCAAAGCAGAGCTATTTTGGTTTCTGCCTCGAGTCAATGCGTCAGTCGGCGCGCGAGTCGGTGCGGGCCACGCCGTGTATATTTGGAGCCCAGACTATGATGTTGAGACCCAGCGCAACTTTTCGGGATTCTAGCGCAATTCTTCGGATCCAGTCTAGGGCGAGTAAAGCAATCACAAGCCCTAGTTAGAGACTCCTGAAATATCTGAAGGGAGGGCGAAGGCTGAGCTTCCACTTTGTATCATGAGAGGGGAGTAAGCCAGGCAGAGGGCTGCTCTTTTTCCTGTCTCACTCCTTCCCATCCGCGTGGTGCTGATTTGATTCCACCCTATCCCAATCAAGTAGATACATAAAGCCACTTGTCCTTGTAAAAAAGGAAGGTCCTGTAGAATACAATTCAGTAGGAATTGCCATGCTAAGCTAAGTTCTGAAATTAGTATTCGATGTTGAAACATACGGGGTGCGATTGAGCATCATGGCACATGCCTCTCGAACAATATTTGCTCTGCCACGAGTACCACTACAGGTGGCGCTGGCCTCCGTCGACACGTGTATAGGTGGCGCAGTGGGTAGACTGGTTGAGTCACGTACATGTGCATTACTATAATCCGGGCGCAAGCAGTTCTCCCTTCCTAAAAACAGATACAGTTTGGAAAGCTTTAATAAACACCATGGTGCTGCCGGACTCAGGAAAGGAGGCATTGAGATTTGTTAACTTCCTCGGATCCAAAAGGCCATTTCCCTCAAGCGCTTGTGGTGTAGGCATTTTGGGTGGAGTGACCGAAGCTGTCCACCGTGGGAGGCCTTTTGACATGTTAAATGTGAGGAATCAGCCGCCATAGTGATATCTCTGGGAACCTATTCCTCTCGTAATGCATCAACATATAGTGAGAGCAGCATAATACTCCCTCTGAGTGCGAAACAATATACTACTTCGAAGAGCCACCGCGGAAATCTAGTGAAAAGGCCATCTCATTGGCTTTCTGAAGCATTATTTTACACAGTGGGCCCGTTTGGAACAGGAAATATCTTAATTCTAATGGTGGAAATGAAAAAGAATGCTTATCATTCCATGAAAAGTCTTCGGTTTACGTGAACAAGAGTTCAAAGGGAAGTACGCATTATAATTGCACGGGTGCTCGAAAACTAAAATAGAGGAATTGGCAATTATGCGTTTCGACACTAAACGATTGGAAATGATTGGAGATGGTCTATGCGTATCCTTCCACTGGATCCGCCAGATAGCCGACCCCCAGTTAAAAGGCCTTCGACGAGTTCCTGTCTGATAATCTCCAAGTTCAAAGTCCCATCGCCCTCCACCGCGTTGTTCAGCGCCATTAAAGGCCGCCGAAGGCGTCCAACCACGCCTCGGAACGACGTGGCAATAGAGTGGCTTGTGAAGCCGTCAAAGGATCTCTCTACAAACAGGCAGCATGGCAATTGCCACCACTGGGTACGGTAGGTGTATATGCCCAGCATGTTGCTGGGCTACTGGATATGCACCCAACATCTTTTCGAGGCCAAAATATCGGAAAGATGTGTATGTTTTGTGAACGACGAGTCTTAAAAGGCTTGACACGGTCTGAAAAAGACCATTGAATGGCAGCTACTAAGGCTGAAACAATGTGCCGCACTTTTGGCACCATGGCAGCAATCAAGGTATGCAGCCAGACCTTGGAATCTGGTATAGACTGGACCACAGTTCTCTCCACCATGTGCCTGAGATCTAATCCTATGATCTATATTGGGTGAGCCTAAACAGATTCTGTTTCATGTTCGACTTTTCGCACATTGGGAATCTTCAGCATGTTCCCAGAAGATAATGGACACGGAGAGGAGCTGCAGTGTACTCCATCGTCTTACAACGTGGCTAAGGAACCCCATGACGCAGAAGCGCCTGGACAGGGTTGCAGTGCTCCACGTGGATCGTAAAATGGTGAGATGGCGTCCAGGGATTCGGCGGCGAATTTTGCATCACTGAACGATGGCCGCAGCACGCCGTTCTGCAAGTTCTAATGACACGGACCAGGTGAGCCAAGTCTATCACATGCGCAAGTCCTCCAAGCCTAAAACTCCGTTTATGACTTCTTGTGTCACGTCCAAAGATTCATTTTGCCCTGCTGTAGCTCATCATTAGCTTGAAGGCGGGTGGCCGGTGTTGTGCAAATGCGAAACTGTGTGGCGTTGCCAGAACCTTAGAATGTATTACGATAATAAACTGTTTGCATGTGACTTTGCTCGCATAGTCGCGTGTAGAGTGTGGTTTCATTCGAATGGCACAAGATGCTCTGTATGACCGGGTCCGGGCTAGGGCTCGCTTCATGTTGTCGCTATAGTATGCTTACACAGGATATATGCATGGCATGCTCGTGTCCTCAGTGGGGTCGCGGTAGCTCAGTTGGTAAAGCGTCGGACTCCTGATCGCAAGATTGCGGGTTCGAATTTCACAACCGGCATTTACCGAGCCCACCCGCGACCAATCGGTGTGAAAGGTTGGCGACTTAGCGGTTGAATGCGTCGTAAAATAATCCAAAGTTCTTCTTCTTCGTGTCCTGAGTCGACAGGTGACTGCAGCCGGGTCCGACGCCGACTCTGCCCGCAGCCTGTGTGACCGAGTGGCGGTACATGCGGCTACAGTCCTCTAGCTGTCTGTCTGCGGTCTGTAGCGGTCTCTCCGTATGAGCCAGCGAGGCCAGGTGGCTGCTGCGCAGCAAATGGTCACATTTCCTGAGTGATCAGTGCACAATGACGTACCAAAGAACGGAACAAAAGGAATATCCCCTACCGAAAAGTGGTGAAGCCCCCAAACATGGCGCCAATGGCTCGAAATATTTGCGCTGGGGCCTCAAAAATCGCGCTGGGTTCCCCAAAACGGTACCCGGACCCCGAAGAATCCCGCTGGGGCTGAAGAATATCAGGTCTGAATGATTGGTTGGTTGGTTATTGGTTTTACGACACATCGACCGTTGAGTCATGTAGCGTCGCCAATCTCTCGCGCTGATTGGTCGCGGGCTAAGAGTAGCGACAGGTGAGACTCGAACCCACAACCTTTCGATTGTGAAACGAGCAACTTATCCTTAGGCTACTCGTCCTGAGTTCTGAATGAGGGAAACGACATTGGTTGACTCTGTTCGTTCAGAATGGAACCTTTAAACGGGTAGAGGACAGGGGTTGAAATCCTGTGATTAAGAATCAGGCCTCCAGGTTGGAACATTCAACACGAAAAATCAGGTGTTACGATTTTTGTATTGTATTTTTCATTATATTTTAACGGAGGACGAAGTGAACCACTTGGAAATACAGGTTGAAATTGGATGACAAAAATACACCATTTTGTTTTGTGAAATTCAGGTTAAGCCTACTTGAAATCCAGTTCTCCGTGACGTAAGTATTGCTAGTACTGAAGTGTCTGAAAACAAATGCATCGCTGTGCTGCCTAGACTATGATGCTGTGTCGTTTGGCTTCGTATTTCAGCATTTGGTGGGAAGGAAACCTAATCGATCTGAAAGCCGATTTTTGTCAATACTTCAACTTTCTTCCTGACCGATTTCATTTTTTGTTCGTGGTAGTTCGATACCAGGAGAAAATATGGGCATCAGCCACATTATAACGCCGTACTGTTTTCGACAATGTACGACCTTCTTCTTGACCAGTTGCGATTGACTTGCAATAGTTGTCTGCGGTCGGTAAAAGCGCATCTCATATACCCGCATATTTCTTGCTAACAGCAGATTTTCTCCAACTGTAATATACCATGGAATAAAGATGTAAGAACCCCATATTTATATATGCTCAGCATCCACTCAGCTCAGTCAAAAAGCAAAAATACACGATCGGTTCCAAGGCCACGCATACTCTAGCCAGTGCAATCGTGTACCGAGTGCCAAAGTTGCACCCATAAACTCAATTATTGCTTCTCTACCTCGGACTTAATGATAATAACTATGTTTCTATTGAACCGCGAAACAAAACTCCTCATCCGATGACTGTTTCTCCGCGATCAGTCGGCAATTGAAAGTTCGCAGTTCCAGCTGCTTTAGTTTCCATGGCGAACTTTGAAGGCACACGTGGAAGAATCTGTAGTGGATAAGAACCTACGATACAAATTTTAATTGTGCATGACACAATCATTCAAGCGCACTTTCGAATGATTCGTTGTCTTCACCAAGGTCTCTAGACCCTAATAAAAATAATGAAATGCGATAACATAAGAGCCTATCCGCACCTCGAATTGTTGTCAGTTGAGAAAATAGTACCAAGCGATGCGTGATAACGAACTTCGGCTTCACATCCTTCCTTGGCTTTGTTTGTGAACTACCCTTGACAAATATTTGACCATATTTATCAACTTAAAAGTTCTACTTTGCTTCTTCAGAAAAAAACTGATTTAGTTCGATGATTTGCTTAGTACTTAAGTCATTCAGGATAATGAAAGGTCTCCTTCGCAGCCAATCAAGACAAATCTTCCTTGCACCATAGCATCAGATGATACTCGTATTGCTACGCTATGTAGTCCATCATCACTTCAACTTTAATGCGCTTTTATTCGCCATATATTATGCTTTGTGAAGATGCAGTTTCATCTCCTAACAACTGCTTTGTTTGTTCAATAATATATAGTTAGATTATATCAAGCTGGCAATACGTCTGCAACAACTCACCCCTACCACGAGGAAATATATCGCAAATGACATTGCATCAGATATCGCATTCTACAAGGAAAACGAAGTTTCGTTTACAGCACGGTTACCAATAAAGTCCATTCTTGTAGGATTAAGCATCATTTGGTCGTGAATTTTTTTGTCATATATGTGCATACCAATGAGATGTTGCACGTTCCCGATAATTTGCATTTGGTAGCCCGGGTCCCACCCACGTCTCACCCCGATGCCAGCCAGTGGCCCAAGTGTGCTGGACGAGCTGACATCACTTGGCCTGCAGACTGTTTGCAGCTGCGCCGGCCGACTACCAGCCCGCACCTCTCGCACATTTCCCAATCCCGCGACCCACCGGCGAAACAGTGCGGACAGCGCACCTGCCCGCACCTCCCACACATTTCCCAATCCCCCCTCACAGCGCACCAGCCCACACCTCCCACACATTTCCCAATCCCGCGACCCACCGGCAAACGACAGCGCACCTGCCCGACCTAATTTCAATCGCGGCACCGGCGAAACAGTGCGACACCACCAGCCCGCACCTCCACACATTTCCCAATCCGCGACCCACCGGCGAAACAGTGCGGACAGCGCACCAGCCCGCACCTCACACATTTCCAAGCAGCAACAAGACACCCCACCCAATTTCAACCGCGACCCACGCGAAGCCACCATCCATCCGCACCCACGGCGAAACGTGCCCTAACAGAACCAACAACAAACCCCGACCCACCGGCGAAACAGTGCGGACAGCGCACCTGCCCGCACCTCCCACACATTTCCCAATCCCGCGACCCACCGGCGAAACAGTGCGGACAGCGCACCAGCCCGCACCTCCCACACATTTCCCAATCCCGCGACCCACCGGCGAAACAGTGCGTGCGGACAGCGCACCTGCCCGCACCTCACACATTTCCCAATCCCGCGGCCCACCGGCGAAACAGTGCGGACAGCGCACCAGCCCGCACCTCCCACACATTTCCCAATCCCGCGACCCACCGGCGAAACAGTGCGGACAGCGCACCTGCCCGCACCTCTCACACATTTCCCAATCCCGCGGCCCACCGGCGAAACAGTGGGTGGCGCCGATTATTAGATGGCATAAAGTGCGTCGTGAACCACCCAATACAAATGGTGGCGTTGAGTTTCCAACCCGAGTGCTGACGTGCGGTCGCCGCCCGACGATGATGTCGCGCAGGACTGACATGAATCTTACCAGCTGAATATTAAATCACAAACAGGAGTACCGCGTCGCAGTGGCGTCTGCAGCGCCTACATACGATCGGCGCCGAGACAGTGGTGTGCGCACCTACAAGACGCCGCTGCGTAGGCGCGGCGGCTGACAGAAACTGTCGCAACAGTGAAGCAAATCAAGTTGGGTGTAATCCCATGGAAGGGTCACGGAACAGAGAATGGAATGACGATGTGTTATCGATAAGGATACACGATAGGCAGGTATGTGTTCATATACACATGATATGAAGGATCGCATTATATTCAGTGCAAGTCTAGGTTAGACATGCTATTTATAGATAAGTCTCTTTCAGCTGGATATTGTTACGAAAGTTGCATGATTGCATACAGTTTCAGGATCACATTGACCCATGGAAGGAATGCTAGTGGTACATTTAATATAGCCAGAACATACTTGCGTTTCTGTTTTGCAAGATGATTGTATCATACTTAGCGACTTCGATCCATAATTATTATTCCTGACCTAAGATGGTCTTCACCTGACACCGTGGCCTCACATTTATTTTTTGTTCATTTTCCCCCAAGCCTACCCAGATCCACTATCAAGCGATAGCCCATGATGAACCCTCAAGTAACATTTTGAAACCGGGATATATCAAGGTCAAACCTGAAGGTCAAATACTAGCTTGAATTCTTCGAAGTCCTCGTGATACGTCGCTTTCAGTTCAATTTCAACGAAGTGGGTGTCTTCGACGTGGATTGTGCTGTATTATAATGCTACCAAATTCAACTAGTCTACAAAGTGAAAGGTCAATCAGATTTCTTTGGTCGCCTCGTATTTTTCTTCGCCCTAACCTATTCACATCTGGTATTAAGCAATAGCTTGTGGTGCACACCGAGAAACATATCAAACCGAAACGGTCAATGTCAAACCACAAGATCGAATGTCAGCTTAAATTGCTCAATGTCAAAGTCCTTGCGTCTCGTCACTATGTCTTCAATTTTCATCAAGTGGGAGTCATTCTACGTGCCCTGTCGTACTCTAGCAAACTGTTCAGAAATCACGTTCATGGTCGAGCTTATTTCTTAGGTCGCCCCTCGTTTCTTCGTTTTCTCCCAAAGCTGCCCATGTTTGTGTATTAAGAGTTAGCCCATAGACAACCTTCGAGCAACATTTTAACCCGGGACAGGTCAGGTCAAGCCTCAGGTCAAGGCTAGCTTTAATTTTTAAAAGTCTGCGTTTCGTCGCTATGGCTTCAAGTTGTATTATGGGGGTGCCATTTGACGTGGCTCACTGTTCGGTATCAGAACGTTGAGATATCAGAATAATGTCAAAGGTGTCGAAGGCTCACTGTGTGTACAATGATCGAATGCAAAAGGAATAGGAGGATCAAATATGTTGCATTGTTTGCAGCCATTGTAATAGCAGGAACTCATATCCTATATGACTAGGAGCTCCCCAAGATATTCATTGATAACCTGACCGGAAGGCGCTCTCATCGTCGGTTTTATTTAGACTGCCTAATTTCTGTTCTGGACACGTAAGATGTATTACAAAATTCACATTATCCTCTTTCCTATTAATGGCTCAAAGGAAGTTGTCAAATTTGGAAGATAAGCCGCACGTGAATGCACACAATTTCACAACCAGCCAAAGTTCATACCCACGAGAGAGCAATGATGTAATCAGGGGTGGATCCAGAAATTGTCACGTGGCACTTGTCTGGAGGGTGTCATTTCTTTGGAGCGGCGCCACTGCGAAAGCACCTGGATGAAAAAAATTGGCTGCAAAAATTAATAGAGCGAGTTGTGCACTTGGCCCTTCCCGAAAGGGCTCCTTTCCTTCCTAGGTGGTGCCTTTTACTTGCATATTGGCGTTTTTGGCTGAAAAAAAAGTATAGCGGGCACACTGGAACCTTTTCAGAGGGGCGCCTTTCCCCGGCTTTGTGGACGCCACTTTCTTCGAGTTGGATCATGCCCTCAGTACTACACCTTTTATCCGTCCTGGCTGTTATCGCATCGAAACTTAATAATGACAAATTTGAAAACCAGACGTTGAAAAAGAAGGCGCTGAACTCCAATTTTTTTTGTGGGGGGGCGGCAGAGCTACCCCCTCTATCTTGTCCAAGCTTGCCGCGTACCTGGTTTGTCCTCCTCCCTCAATTTGAAAACCATGACTACACCCATGAGTCCGGCAGTGTGACAGACCACACGGGGAATCGCACCAATCATCTCCCTGGTGTCGGCCGGAGTTAACGCACTAAGAACCCACAGCTCTTCGAAGTCGGTGAGGAACGATCGGCTCTCCACGTCCCGTCGGTCTGTGGGCGGGAAGTCGCTGCTGCAACGGCTGTGCCGCTGCGCCGGGGGCGCTTCACTGCACGATGAACGGCCATCATTCGACCACGCGCCGAGGAACACTGTCTCAGGAGCTCCTACGCTCCTAGCCGTTCCGCTTGGTAGTCGCCACTGGTTGCATCAGCGGAACCATAACCTACTCCGACACGAATTGAGCTCGTGCGCAACAACGCTGAGCCGCGGGTCAACACTCAGTTTGGTATGCAAGAGTGGTGGTGTGAGGAGCCCAGCGAGCGCGCATTACCCGGAACCCCGGGCCTTCCCTCAGAGAGCCTTCACGGGCGGTGCGGCCGAGGTCGCGCAGCTCAATCTCGCAGTCGTCCCGGCCGCGCCACTATGCACAAACAGGCCGCGCGCGGCCCAAGCTGTCGCAGGTAACGCTTTAATGTCAGTGTAACTCAGGCGGCGCCGGCACGTCCGGAAGCGCGCGTCGCGTGATGAACAACTCCCGACGTGTGCGGTTTCTCCTGGTACACGCTGGAAAGTGAACGAGTGCAGGCAGTTACGGCTCAGCCGCCGTCGCCCAGCTCGCAGCTGGCCAGCTATACGGGTGTGGTGGAGCTCGCAGCGCCTACAGAGCACGCTGAGCGGCCTGCTCCCTCCTCCGTTCCCACGCGGTGACCGTCGCTCGCCGACGGTCCCCGGTGCAGAATGGCCCCCTCCCCCCACCACTGACCACTCGTCCGACACTGTAAGTATGCCCTTCGCTGATCCGATAAGCAACGAATTAGAGCCGATGGAATGATCGCCTCAGCTTGCCTCTCCAGCACAAATCGTGCGAATCGCGGCGTACACCGCACAGCAACAGGGCAGTCTGCTGGGTCAACCGACCACCTCCCGCTCCCCTCCCCGCCTTTCCGCCCGGACCACCACAAGCCAGGTGATGTCGGACAGACCTGACTGCTGTACACTGCCCACTGTCCAGCTGGCTCCAGCCGCCAGCCGGCTCGGAGCGCTCGCCACGTCACTGACGTACATGATCTGCCGCCAGGGCGATACTATCAGGTACTTGGGAGGAAATCGTGTGGACGGGGCACCAAAAGTCGCATACATTGATTTTGGGGGTTCGCTTCTTATGCGTGCTGGTAACAAGTGTAGGTTGCCTGGATGTAGTTCCTTTAGAGTTGTGGGAGGAAAGGAGCTTTATCCATGAGCCAAGACATCAAAAGAAGTAGATACTTGCGCGACGTGTAGGCGTGATTGGTTGCATTGTAGCTTGTGCAATGATGAGTTGCGATGTGCTGCATTGGAATGTCCGTAGCGGTGCGTCTAAGGCCATTTCTTCACGTAGATGTAAATTTATTACATCTTGTGGCTTGATTCCCCTTCTTTCCAATGCTAGCTTTCCCCCAATAATTTCAATTTTAGTATAGGACTTCATGACCGTCCGCTCTCTCTCCCCGTTCCCCCAATTAATTTCGACCTTCATGTATTCACAAATGATTTTCAGAAATCGCCCCCGGCTTCTCCATTGTGTAGTCACGAAATATGGACATTGCAGCTTGTGTCCCCCAAGGTTTTAAAACAACAAACAGTAGACCTGTTTCAAGCTATCTTCAGACGGCCCATCGTGAAGTCCAGTATTGTGAACGCAGTGTGAATAAAGAACGGAAATCATGTCTAATGTGTGATACGGTTCGCGTAGGTTGCAACAAATGTCCAGGAGTTCATAGGACATGGGTCTACTGTTGGACAACCTGTACGAACGTAAGGAAGAGGGGACATTTTTTATACAAATATTTTATGAACTACTTATTGCAGATTTGGCTTGGATATCAAACATGGTTCTAAAGCACCCTAATCATCGGTACCACGATGTTGTATTTTTGTATTACGTATATACATCAACAGCTTAACAATGTTTTTTGTTGTTTAATTTCCCTCTAATGAATAAAATATAATCAATTTCATTTGGTTTTCGACCAGTGTAATAAACTGGAATGATGTAATAAACAGTCGAATAAATTGGTGCATATCACGTACCCAACCAAAGTGCCCTGGGTGGGTAGGTCTATGAACGGCGACTGTGAAGTATGTATATGCGAGTGATTGTAACAACGCATCGTAATTTCACCTTCCATGGTTGCAACTTCTGCGAATTTCAAGCGACTGGCTTTAGGTCACAGCACAAGCCGTATAATCCTAAGGAATTGAAATATGTTTTGCTCTAACTGTGCCTTTGTTCGTGCCCAAATACTGCTAATATCATCAATCGAGAGTTAGTTTATTTTGCACTAGTAAACCGCAACATGCAATACAAAACAAAAAAGTGAGGAAATATAATTAACTGACAACTGGTACACTGCGACTACGAAGAATAAAAAATTGTTAAAAAGTGGAATGTACTTTGTAGCTTCCGATCACTTCATTAGAAAATGAGATCACTTCTGACCAGAATTTGAAGGGTTGTCTATAAATATATTACGACTACACACACGACAGTATCAATAGGCTGATACTGCTACAAATCTGCTCTTCACGTTGTAGGGGGACGAGTAGTCTAGGGTTAAGTTGCTCGTCTCACAATCGAATAATTGTGGGTTCGAGTCTCACCTGTCGCTACTCTTCGCCCGCGACCAATCGGGGTGAGAGACTAGCGACGGTATATGACTCAACGGTCGACGTCGCAAAAAAACAATCATGCAGTCAAGCAATCATGCTCTTCACGTTGTCGCTAATGTGGATGGCGCCCGTTCAATCCTTTCTGTAAAATGTTTGGTAAACCTTTCCGCTAGCACACCGTGGCGAAAACATACCCTGACCCTGACCGATACCCTGACCCTGACCGGACAAGCCAGCAGTAGCCATGACGTGCATACCTGGATCGGATGTAGCTTCTGATCGTTGCTTGGGTGCTCTTGGTTCTAGTTTAGTTTGATCCAAGATTCTGAGGATAGATGCCATACATACACACACACACACACACACACACACACACACACACACACACACACACACACACACACACACACACACACACACACCAGGCGCATTCAAGGATGGTAAGATATGCCCTGTGCAGCGATCGTCAGGTTCTCGCCATGCTGAAACTTAGCTTCGGCATGCAATGTCAACGGTCGTAAACCACCGTTGTCGTAAAACGGCAACTTCAACCCACCGAAACCATGGCAGGTAAAATGAAATTCCTTGGCGAATTTAGGAACATGGCGATGGAGCTGGCCGGCAGTTAAGCCTGTCGTGTCGTCGTTAAAACGTCCCCACCTGACGTTTTCATTGCCCGGGCTGTTTTAACGCTTTAAACTTCCGCACGATTGTGCAAAGAAATAATTTCCAAGCGGATTTGCCAATTCTTCGTCCTCTGTTGATGGTTCTTCCAGACATACGCACCGGCGCCCATGAACCCTTTTGGGTACACGATGAAGAGAGCATGGCTCACCGCTACAGACGAAGATGCTGTATTCATATTGGAACTTGGATGACAGCCGATATGTGTGTATGCATATATGCATATATATATATATATATATATATACAAATGATTTAGATACCAACTTAATCAGTTCATTGTGCGCGGGTTGAAAAACAACATACATTTAAGGAATGCATTGCAACGCAATCCGCAGAAAGTACATGACCTAGAAATAAAAATTACGCCTGCGATTATTGCGCAAAAAGAATGAGGAGCACACTGCGCGTCTACCATCATGCCGGCCCATTACGTTCTGTCGATCTTTTCCTGACCGGCCTTGATTCCTCCACGAGGCTCGGCCACTGCTGCGGGCCCGACGCCTTTGCCGCCAATGGCATAGGCAGCAGTGTCACAGTGCCGCAGCCTGCGCTCCTCTTCACACGGCGCTGGGATGCCATACGAGTGGGTGGCTGCCGGCGTGGTGGAATGACCTGCAAATCACGATAGCAAACCATTGCAGCATCTGGCGTGCGACATAATAGTGCTAAGATGTGGTGCGCCCCAGGAGATATCAGCCGTCGTCACATCACTGGACACAGGGCGGAGCAAATGAGGTCACATGAGTAAGTACATTAGGCGTATATACATGTATATATATATATATGTATATATATGCCTTGTCAGTGCATCAGGCAATATAATTACCATTGCAACCAGCGTTACTTTGTTTTCTAAACGCATAGCATATATTCCCGGCGAGATGTTCATTTCGCCCACTTCGGCCCAGGGCGACTCTGGGCGACCGCTGGCGCGCCCCACTGCTTCCCGGGACGGCAATTCCATCAGCTCACGACCGCCGCGTTTTCGCAAAAACGCCAATCAACCGAAATAGTTAATCAGCGCGGCGGGCGGCGGCGGTGATCGGCCGTAACTCAGCGGCCGACGGGCCGGCCCGGCTGCGTGCGACTGGCGCGGGTCTCGGCACTGCCACACCGGCGGCCATAACTCTGGCCGGCCGGCCGCGCGCGTCGCCAGCAAAAACGCCCGCCGGCCCCGCCCGCCGCTCGGCAGCCGCACTCGAACGCACCGTCGAGTGATCAGCGCGCGGCTGGCGACTGCCAGCTGCCGACCCGACACTGGCGCGTCAGCTGATTGGTCGCGCGCCTGCTGCGCCGGCCACCGCCGCCTGCGGAAAACCACTCGCGCCCGCTGCTGGTGATACGGGCTCGTGCATGGCGCCAGCGGCGAGCGGCGGCGGCTTGGACAGTGTATGTAGGCGGCTGGTGCACTCGTCGCTTGCTGCTCGCTTGGGTATTTGTTTACGCTTCATTGGAATTTTCGTTCTGCAGGTGGTTCCAGGACGGCCGTAGTAATGCCGCTTTGGGACAAGCTTGCAGAAGCAGCTGGTTCGCTTCTGCAGCGCGCTAATTGAATGCAGAGAGGAGATCAGTGGCGTGGACAAGATGGGTCGACGGCAACTCCCAGCCCGTCCCAGGCGGTGGACTTCCTTGGCACGATCGTGGTGCTGCACGAGAGTAAGCCGTCCAAAACTTCTCATGTCCTCCTCCCTCATTCAGGAAGCTTTCCCTGCTGGGAAATAAGGCTTGGTACTTCGGATGTGGATGTATTCACATGCAGAAAACACCGGTGTGGTGCACCACATCATCATAAAATGTGTGCATCTGATAGCTATCCCTCCTAAAACAAACGTCTCCTCATGATATGAATTCCAGGCTGCGTCGTTTTCAATATGTTCTTGCCCTGGACTTCAATGCAATATGATTGAAGCTTTATTCTTGCAACGCTATATGCATCATTAGAGGGACAAGGACAAGGCAACGCATTGGACAAGCGAGGGCAAAAACAAGTTCCCGCGCTGCAGCTGCAGATCGAGCATCGTACAGCTCCGCCAGAAAAGTTGTCCGTCGATGGCGGCTGCGCTCTTCTGGCACTCTGTGGAAATGTGTACCTCACTGTGCTAAATTACTGCGGAAGGAGGCACCTTGAAACCAAGCCGGACGCTTTCGGCAATCGGGGTGCGAAGTTAAGATACGTATATCAATATCCAGCAAGGAGGTACGACCTGGCCAGCGGTGCGTTTACTTTAGCCACAAGCGCAATGAATTCCGGCGGAAAATGCATCGCGCTCGTGCAAAAATTGGACTGCTACGCACAACGTAGTTCACGTACCTATCTCAAACCCTACAATTAAACACGATGCTTGCACGACATTCTTAGGGAAGGTGGTCGTCAGGGGAACCTCAGGTGGTGTCGGCAATGTCAAGTCAAAATCATTACAAATTAGTTGAGCTCAAAATATCACATTCGGATGACCGAACCGTCCTTACCATCCAACAAGAATGGACGGAGGATTCCGACACCACTTCGCTGTACCTTTTAGCAGGATGAACAGCTCAAAATAAGCGCAACGTACATTTGACGCCGTACGATTCATTGCACATTCCAGCCAGACGTACCGATGGGCATCACCCCTCGGCACGTCTGGCAACAGAATACACCCATCGGAGCTTCAGCTGGCGTCAGCGCACGGCGTCCGAGGCGGCTTCCACGCGAGCTTCCGGAGAGGACACTGCTGCCAGGCCACCCAGGCGGTGAGGTCACGACTCACCTGTCGTGCACGGAAGCCACCGACCGCTGATGAATGAGATCCGTGTCGTAATCCGGCGATAGCGCCCCTCTGGTATTCAGACGTCCAGCCGGGGCCTCATAAATCAGCCCCGCAGTCGAGTCCGGCGGCGCGCCGCCGACGCGCTAATGGCACGCCACGGCCGCGGCTGCACCGATATGCGGATCAGCCGCGGCCGTCACTTAACCTTCCTCTCCAGCTGAGGTGGGTGGAGAGGCCGCCACTCGGTGTCAGGTCAAGAGATTCGCCACACACCGCATGACCGCAGTGTCAGCCGGTCACGACACCTCGCACGGCGCCAGGAACCAACTGACCGATCTTGGTAGGTTGTTCAAATGGCCAACGGTTTGCAAGAGTGCTGTTTCATTGCTGTTTCATCGTTGCTTCGTGCATGCGAACGAGAAATACTTGCATTTCCCATGCATGCGAACGGGAAATACTTCGAACACTTGCTATATATCTGCCTCAACTGTATCACATCACGATGCAAATTCCTACACCCATGAAGACAAGCGAATTATGAGTGAATAAATCTGAAGACCCAGCAATCGTGGACATTTCCAAGCATATATCTGCACTTGGGAAAGGCTTCTTGGCAAAGTCGTGCGAACATGAGCGCAAAAACGACTTTGAAATTGACGGGACAAGGCTGCTGACTGCAGATCCAATGGGAGGGCATTCCGAACCTTCCCAGTGAAAGGGAGAGCGAGAGAGTGGATGGGAGAGAGTGAGAGTGTTCTCTAGAGGCGTACCGAAACATAGAGGTCATTTGCGCCGCATGTAAAGCGAGTGGGTCCTGTAAGCAGGCTTAAGGTGATGTACGTGCATGCTAAAGGAGTCCTACGTTATGGTGTATGTGACGTTAATGTACTGAAGACGGTGGTGAGCGGGGAACATCTCGCAGATGTTTCGAGTTTTAGTTTGCTTTACTCCTCCGTAAGATAAGTTGCAACTATTATTTCCCGCTCCATCCTCCCGTGAAAAACATGTTACTAAAAAAATAGCACATCATATTTTCTAGAAATCGCCGCACATTACATGATACAACCAATATTTTCTACCATCGTTTCCACGGCATGCTATCATATCATATCTTAGCATCACATATTTTTGGGCACCCCTCTTCCGCCAACAGAGTTCGCACCACCCAGATCGAGCCACTGGATCTGCTCTATGCTCCTGACCAATACTCTCGCTGCAAAATGGCCTATGCGAGCTGGGTAGGCGACAGGGAGCTAGCGGCGGCGCCGGACCACTGCTGGTGCGTTGTGCCGTGGCGCCGTACCCACACCCGCCACTGCTGGCCGGCCGACCACCGGTGTCTGTCGCCTGCCACTGCTGGCCGGCGGACCACCGGCGTCTGTCGCCTGCCACTGCTTGCCGGCGGACCACCGGTGTCTGTCGCCTGCCACTGCTGGCCGGCCGACCACCGGTGTCTGTCGCCTGCCACTGCTGGCCGGCCGACCACCGGTGTCTGTCGCCTGCCACTGCTGGCCGGCCGACCACCGGTGTCTGTCGCCTGCCACTGCTGGCCGGCCGACCACCGGTGTCTGTCGCCTGCCACTGCTGGCCGGCGGACCACCGGTGTCTGTCGCCTGCCACTGCTGGCCGGCGGGCCACCGGCGTCTGCCGCCTGCCACTGCTGGCCGGCCGACCACCGGTGTCTGTCGCCGGCCACTGCTGGCCGGCGGACCACCGGTGTCTGTCGCCTGCCACTGCTGGCCGGCCGACCACCGGTGTCTGTCGCCTGCCACTGCTTGCCGGCGGACCACCGGTGTCTGTCGCCTGCCACTGCTGGCCGGCCGACCACCGGTGTCTGTCGCCTGCCACTGCTGGCCGGCGGACCACCGGTGTCTGTCGCCTGCCACTGCTGGCCGGCCGACCACCGGTGTCTGTCGCCTGCCACTGTTGACCGGCGGACCACCGGTGTCTGTCGCCTGCCACTGCTGGCCGGCGGACCACCGGTGTCTGTCGCCTGCCACTGCTGGCCGGCGGACCACCGGTGTCTGTCGCCTGCCACTGCTGGCCGGCCGACCACCGGTATCTGTCGCCTGCCACTGCTGGCCGGCGGACCACCGGTGTCTGTCGCCTGCCACTGCTGGCCGGCGGGCCACCGGCGTCTGCCGCCTGCCACTGCTGGCCGGCCGACCACCGGTGTCTGTCGCCGGCCACTGCTGGCCGGCGGACCACCGGTGTCTGTCGCCGGCCACTGCTGGCCGGCGGACCACCGGCGTCTGTCGCCTGCCACTGCTGGCCGGCGGACCATCGGTGTCTGTCGCCTGCCACTGCTGGCCGGCGGACCACCGGTGTCTGTCGCCTGCCACTGCTTGCCGGCGGACCACCGGTGTCTGTCGCCTGCCACTGCTGGCCGGCCGACCACCGGTGTCTGTCTCCCGCGCGACCGTGACAACAACCAACAACTTCTTCACTCTTACTCTTGATATTTGTCATGATATGTGACATCGTGGCATAAATTCCAAAGTGAAGCATCGGTGGAGCTCGGTACGAAGGTCAGGTCGGACCTAGTGAGTACGTTGCTCAGGTCGGACCGCATCGATACGGAGATCGGGCCGAACCTGATTAGTACGAGGGAGGATCCAGACCCATCAGGGTAGAGGTCAGGTCGAACCTGACCGGTACGGGGGACCAGTGGAACCCATCAGGACAGTGGTCAGGTCGAACCTGACCGGTACTGGGGACCAGTGGAACCCATCAGGACAGTGGTCAGGTTGAACCTGACCGGTACGGGGGACCAGTCAGATCTGGCCGCCGTCAGCCAAGGTCCGGTCGGTGGGTCGGCCACGGCGAGTCAGCGGCGGCCGGCGGCCACACAGAAGCCACCGTTTGGCAGGCGGTCGTGCTGCCACCACCCGGGGCGCGCCGACCCGCCGCTGACCTTTGACCGCGCGGCGACGCGGCCGACTGTGGATGCAGGCGAGGTGTCCGTCAGCCTTGCAGCCCTGTAGCCCCCAGAGCGGCTTCACACCGACGGCGCCGACCGGCAGACGCTGAGTGGGCGGCAGTTGGCCGAGAGGCGCCGGCCGCGTGCCGAGCCGTCGTGGCGTGCCGGCTGTACAGCTGTACAGAGTACGGCTGCTGACGCGCAGCACGGCCCACCGACAGCCGCCGGCCGCGTGCCGAGCCGTCGTGGCGTGCCGGCTGTACAGCTGTACAGAGTACGGCTGCTGACGCGCAGCACGGCCACCGACAACCGCCGGCCGCGTGCCGAGCCGTCGTGGCGTGCCGGCTGCAGCTGTACAGAGTACGGCTGCTGACGCGCAGCACGGCCCACCGACAGCCGCCGGCCGCGTGCCGAGCCGTCGTGGCGTGCCGGCTGTACAGCTGTACAGAGTACGGCTGCTGACGCGCAGCACGGCCCACCGACAGCCGCCGGCCGCGTGCCGAGCCGTCGTGGCGTGCCGGCTGTACAGCTGTACAGAGTACGGCTGCTGACGCGCAGCACGGCCCACCGACAGCCGCCGGCCGCGTGCCGAGCCGTCGTGGCGTGCCGGCTGTACAGCTGTACAGAGTACGGCTGCTGACGCGCAGCACGGCCCACCGACAGCCGCCGGCCGCGTGCCGAGCCGTCGTGGCGTGCCGGCTGTACAGCTGTACAGAGTACGGCTGCTGACGCGCAGCACGGCCCACCGACAGCCGCCGGCCGCGTGCCGAGCCGTCGTGGCGTGCCGGCTGTACAGCTGTACAGAGTACGGCTGCTGACGCGCAGCACGGCCCACCGACAACCGCCGGCCGCGTGCCGAGCCGTCGTGGCGTGCCGGCTGTACAGCTGTACAGAGTACGGCTGCTGACGCGCAGCACGGCCCACCGACAGCCGCCGGCCGCGTGCCGAGCCGTCGTGGCGTGCCGACTGTACAGCTGTACAGAGTACGGCTGCTGACGCGCAGCACGGCCCACCGACAGCCGCCGGCCGCGTGCCGAGCCGTCGTGGCGTGCCGACTGTACAGCTGTACAGAGTACGGCTGCTGACGCGCAGCACGGCCCACCGACAGCCGCCGGTCGGCCCTGGTATGCCGTTCAGGAAACGCCGTCTCAAGGCGGCACCCACAACAGCCGGGTCGCGTGCGCTCGAATTCCAGTGCCGTGCGTCAGTGTCGCGATTTGAAGAATGTGAGATCGGTCTCGCGCACCGTGCAATTATATCGGCCGCTTACCGCCGCCACGGCCTACTTGTCTCGATCACCTTACTTCGATAAATGCTTGAAGCTTGGGCTGAGGATGGCCGGCATACTTACATTTGAGGCACGAACAGGTTTTCAGTGAGAACATGGGCAATTTTGGAGATGGTCAGGGTACCATTAATATAAAGAATGGAAGGATGAGCAGATGAACGAAGTAATCACTTTTAACACTCAATCGTTATAAAAGTAACTTTGCATGGTAACTGTATTATTTGAGAATTTGCCCACATATTTGCATGCAAACTAGAGACATATCAGGCTCTCTACATTTTTTCAGACAGTTTCTATATAAATATATATATATATATATATATATATATATATATATATATATATATATATATATATATATATATATATATATATATGTATGTATGTGCTTGTGCATGTGCATGTGTATGTGTATGTGTATGTGTATGTGTGTGTTTGTGTGTGTGTGTGTGTGTGTGTGTGTGTGTGTGTGTGTGTGTGTGTGTGTGTGTGTGTGTGTGTGTGTGTGTGTGTGTGTGTGTGTGTGTGTGTGTGTGTGTGTGTGTGTGTGTGTGTGTATACACAGAGGTGCAGCGATGCAGAGGTCCGGGAGTCTGGGGCCCCTCTCGCTTAGTAACCAAAAATGCATTAGATAAAACAAAAAATTGTGAGACTTTCACCACGCAAAACGGAAAGTTTTCGGAGCATCCTAGCGCGCCGAAAGCGTTCTCTGTATTCTGCCATTTTTGTGGGTTGTCCCACTTAGGAAAATCCCGGCTGCGTCACTGCATATACATGTACGTATGTACACGTTATTGTTCATTATTAAACATACCCTCGAATATTTGCTTCTATATGATGTTCACTAAGTTTACCATATCACAGAGAAGACGCCCAATTATAAAGTTTTTCAAAGACAATTTAAATGTTTTCGCATATTCTGCTTGCATTGTACCCAAGCAAGATAACACCTATTTTTAATGCAAGATAAAGATCCGCACATGAAATTTATCGTCAAGTTTCCGAAGATGATATCTGACCCACGAATGTTCCCTGTATCCTCTGAAGCGGCTGCCGTAATACGACCGAAGGACAGCCCTGAGGTATACAAGGAGGCATCCGTAGATCTTCCGACAATACTTCCCTGTGGCCTCTGAAGCGACCTCCACAGAAACTTTCAAGGGTACTCGTGAAATCACCGAGGAGGCCTCCATTGAGTCCAGCTCTAGAATCTGCGACACATCAGAAAAAGCGCCAGGGGGCAGCCGACGAGGCCTCGATGGGCGTTAGGTGGCTCTACGGATCACTGGAGTGGGCTCTGTTGAGCCGTGATCCGAGCACGTCCTATCTACGTGGCCTGAATACAGCCAACGGAAAATGTGTTACTGATGTCCTCTGTCGTCAGCTTAGCAATGAACGCACATGGAATAAATCGGAGTAGATCATTTCTGGAAGCCTTCAAAATATCTATGGAGGCCGCGCCGACCACCATTTTAGAGAATTTCAATTCCGCATTGGTTAGAGGAGACACGTTATTGTTCCTTATTAGACATATACTCGAATATATTCGCAAGGGTCCACCCGTCTCGATAAATGCTCCAGACAATCAGAGTATTCCCAGATGCTTAATTTTCAAAGATTTCAACTTGATTTTTAAAGGATTGGTTTCTGACGCATTCGCAGACGCATTGAAATGCTTAGGAAGATCTATTTTATTGCCATGTGCGATGTTTTTAGAGAAACAAGCCTACTTTATTTTCATTTATAATTTCTTAGCGCATTGGTGGATAATTGGTTCTTCTTGGTGGTGTTCTACGGAGCAAAAGGTGATCGCCTCTTGCTTTTAAAGAAATGTTAACAATTTTAGTAGTATTAAATTAGAACATTATTGGTGGGCACTAGCAATATTGTTCAGTCAACAATCAATTCTAAGGCAGACCGTACTTCAGTGACCCTGTATATGCGTCATCGCAGTCTCAAACAATAGCATGCAAAACTGTCGGCAAGTGCAGTAGCAAAGCCTCCTTTGCCGACGCAAATTCGCGACGCGAATTGGGACCGCCCATAATGCTGCACCCGTTCAGGCCCAACCGGCGCGTGCAGTTCGCAACGCGACGCGACGGGTTGGTTGCCGAGTCGACGGTCGGAGACGGGCACGTGTCTGCCCCGTGCAGCCTGCAGCTGCATGGACGGACAGACGTCTGTGGGGGGGGACGGGGCGGCCGAGTGCCATGTGTGGGTGCGGCGGCGGCGGGCTCGCTCCGTGCGCCGCCGGCCGACTGCGCCCGACGGCCAACGGAGCCGCGCAGAACAATACCGGCCGCGATTATGAGTCGAGTCGACGGCGGCGACATGAACCTCGACATGAGTCGCGACATGAGCCGCGACATGAGCCGCGACAGCCATGACCGACGGCAGACGAACTCGCCGCCGGCGAGCGCGCGCGCCGAGCCTGGCAGTCGGGGTCGGCCGGGGCGGCCGCGTTGGTAGCCGGCCGACGCGTGAAATAACTGTCGGCCGGAGCGGAGCTTACTCGCCGACCGCCCGCGGGCAATGTCAGCCTGTACCACGCTCATACGGGCGCACCGCCCAGTTACGCGCGACACCAGCTGCAGGCAAGATGTACGGCGCCAATTACAGCAGCTCGTGCGGGTACGCGCGCCAGCCGCTTTGTTGCGGCCGTGTGGAATATGCGGATGGCTGTGCCCGGCGGTGGTCATGCAGAGGTGAGGCAGCGTGTCCTGTGTGGTATCGCAGGAAAAATGTTGCCGTCCGTTCTTAGTACGGTCGCCGGGACGGCCGAACCTATTCACGACCCGCTACAAGTAAAAAGCGGTATTCGTATGTGACTGTGAAGAGTCCAAGTCTTGGGCAGGCTCAGCTCCGCTGTCAGAAATAACAGAGCGTTGGACGAAAATGGCGACCACACAATGTCAAGTCCCTTTCCAGTCCGGTCCACTGTAGCCACCGCATATTTCCGTCCATGTATCACAGCGATGTGCCGCGTGTCCAGTGCACAGTCGTCCCGATGGTGAACTGATATCTGACCAGCTTAACTAACGCAGCTCGTCCATTCTGACGCTCTTCTTAATGGGTCGCATGCCAGCATGCAGCTGGTACCGCACGCATGCTGTATTGCACGCCTGCGTGCGGCTGCTACGTGCCACGACAGCTGCGTGCAGGGATATTGGATATGCGATGCTGCCGACGCTCACAATGGTCAATTTGCAAACACGAGGAGCATCCAGTAGTAGTGGGTTCTAGCTGAAGGGTGTGATTCCACCTGAAGGCCTGCGTATCCAATTGCACGTCCAAACTAACCAAGCCCTGTCTCTTGCTGAAATATCGTCAGGAAATTGCGCACTTCATTTATCATTGTTTGCCCACTTCCTTTCGCTATCAAAACGGTGATACTGAGAACACCGCACTCGTTACAAGCTCGTGATGAAAGCAGTCCTTGCCGCTAAGAGGGGTAATATAATTGCTGCAAGGGTTCTGTACAATGGTAACTGCGAGTCGTGCCCCACTCATTGCCGCGCCCTGCCCTCACCCAGTCAAGTCTCATTTTCCATTGTTAAGCACTACTATGAGGAGGGACGGTGCTGAAGCTCGAAAAGTTGAGATTCGGCGCCACTGGAGTCAATTGCAGTGCCTCTCCCTCCCCCAGTTAAATCTCGCTAGATGAAGCACTAAACTGCCGCAATCTGTGCTAAAATGGTAATGAAACGCTACTCCCCGTAACCGTGTGTTCTCTTACGACGCACTCAAAGGCGAGGTCATATTGTATCGTCAATCTCTCTCGCCGGCTGGTCAGTGGACCAGGTGGACTAGGTGGACCAGGTGGTCCAGGTAGGCCAGGTAAACCAGATGGACCAGGTGGGCCGGGGGTCGGGAGTCGGTCTGATGGACCAGGTGATCCGCCGGTTGCGGGACTCGAACCAGACTCCGCGGCCGAGAGTCGAACTGCCAGCCGACTGAGCAGCCCGACGTCACGGCCTCGGTGCGGTACCGACGTACCAGAGTGCCGGGGCACCGACCGGCCGCCGCCATCGTCGGCGCCGCCATTAGCGGGCGTTTTACCGGTGCCGGCTGCGGCCGACCCTGGCCGCCCGGACGGACAGAGGCGTCATTACGGCGTCGGCGCACGTCGATCGGCCGACGGCCGTAATAGCCGGCTGGCCGAGCAGACCGACACGCGCGCCGCGCTTATTACACCTTCTGTCAGCGTCGCGCCGCGCTTATTACACCTTCTGTCAGCGTCGCGCCGGGCCCGCCGGCCGCCACGTCGGTCAGCAGGCAGCTGGACACACGCGGACCGCGAGACGGCCGGACAGCGCCGGCAGATGGTCATACAACACCAGTGGATGACCACAGCACCAACAGGTGGCCGCACAGCGCCGGCGAACGATTGTTCATCACCCCAAAACCAGGACTCCTCAAAACTCCACAACCGATGTCACAAGTTCCTCACGAATATATGACTCGCAAGGAGCCGCGTGCCTCGCAATATACTTCCGTATAAACAGTATCAAAGCAAGATCATAGATTAATGGGACCACCTTACATTTCACCAGGTCTCTGTGACGATCAGGGACCACCTAGTGCAACAGTGATATTTTTCTAAGAGCAGAGGAATTACAGGAGCAAGGGACGATAAAGAGACGGGCATAGTGCAATTGTGCATAAAAAGCAACGCAGGGTTCTAAGAACGCCAGGTTGGTCTAAAGGTGATAATTTTAGCAATACCATTGCATGTTGTCAAAGTTCATCCTCGCCTACCGGAAAAAACACAAGGAAGAATTATGCTGGCACTGTTCGTGCATATATCCAAGAACAATAACATCGCTTGTCAACAATTCTTGGTAGGCCGTGCCGCTTCTCACTGATGCGTTGCGCGACAGTCTATCATGTTGAACACGGGTCAGTGTCACAACCATAGGAATTGCCTTGTGCGGTGGTCACGCGGCCATTTGCTCTGTAGCCATGACGTGCCAAACACGGGTCTGCGCTGTTTCCCCGAACACCAACAGGCGGTTAACACATGCTGTTAAACTCTGATTTTGCAATCCTACACGACCCAAAGTAATGGTACTTTCTGGAGCTTGATAAGTCAATATTATCATTATTGGTGTAAAATTATTTTAACCCACTTGTCTTCGACTGGTAGCTTACATGCATTGTATTCTCGCCCGTGGGATTCTTTATTCACCTGGTAACCGAAAATGACTTGTGACTTGACTTGTGAAGGGCCCATCAAATTCACACAATACACCTTGCCGAAAACTAGCGGCAGCGGGATTGGGAAATGTCCCAAATGGTGTAAGTATTGAACCCGGACATTTGGTCCTCAGAGTTCAACACCATAACCACTCGGCCATCCCGTCCTATAGCTTTGTAATATGGCAGTTTACCTTGGATGTTCAATCCTATTGCGCTTTTTGTTAACAAAAGCGTGACCAAATTTGTCACCAAGTGAGGCTAACATAACATGGGCAGAGTTAGATATTGAGCCATTTCGCAGCTGCCACCTGGCGGCCGCGGCGGCCATTTTATGAAATTCCAGATCCAGAGCTCTGGCTAATGACGCGAGTGGCGCTGTTCTGCTATCGTAAAATGCCAGATGTAGAAGAACACGCTACCGCGCTATTCACTGGGCTTCCAGGAGATTAGTTGATTGGTTGCAGTTATTTTGTGTGCTAAGCGACGTATGTGACGTAATAAAGTATTATCAACACAAATACCCCCGCCTGATTAATTCCCTAGCCTGCAAAAGTCTCCCCATCTTAGGGCAACTGGTCGAGTTGCTACACCCGCTTGCTCATCACGCCTCCGATTGGGATGACCAGTTGGCAACTGGCCAGACAAGGCCGGGGGCCAGTTTTACGAAAATTTAAGACATTTAAAAACTAAGAATTGTAAAACTAAGAATCTTTTACAAGCAGTCTCATGAAATTCAAGATGTCTTAGTTTCAAACGTCTTACTTTTTCGATTGTTCGTGGATATTGTCTAGAGGTGGTTTCTTAATGTGTGTGTTACTGAAATGTTGGGAGCACGATAATGTCTTATTCGCATTGCAAATAGATACCTACATCTAACTGCAATACATTAAAAATGTTCAACACACAATGTGTAAGATAAAATGAATGAAGTGCTTAAAAAAACGACGGGTTGCGATCGCCGGTTTTTTCTCACTAGTTGTTTGTTTACATTATCAGCTGACTGGCCGACAACATTAGGGCATACCGATAATAGATGGCGACAGTAGCTGCAATATATGACTGAGTTGAGGTTGAAGATAGTACGTGAATTCTTACATTCATTCATCATGGGGAGCAGAAGCCAGCAACGCCAGAAAAAAAACTGAAGTGTTCCGAGCAATATTGGACAAGAAAAAGGTGAGCATGAATCTGACGAATAGTTATGTGCTGAAGAGATTGGAGAACGATACAGTTAGTGGTGCAGGTAGTCAGGGGTCAGAGGATCCCCTGAAATCATTGGAGTAGCTCTGCATGCTTTTGGGAGGACAATCGCAACCTCCCTGAATGCTGACTTACCCCCAACTAATTTCAACATGCTCAACAATCCCAAATAACACGTTACTGTTTGTGGCAATATCTCCATATTCATTTGGACCCGCCCATTGCCTTCATGTTTCCCTGTAAATTATTATTGTAACATATATTGCCCTTCCAATAACTTTCAGAAACCTGCATCTATACCTGCCATTTACCGGGAATGGCCCTAGAGCCCTCGAGGGTCTTGAATAAAAGGACACTTCGTCATACTACTCAAATGGTTTGATCGGTGAAATTTTACCTCGGAAACCCCCACCGTTATCAGTTGACCGAGCATCCAAGTATAAGGCGGGGGAGACACCATTTTTATGTGGCCAATTCTTTCCAGTGGGGGACATAAGGTCGCTGTTAATTTTGGGTTTTAAGGGGGCTGTCGTGCCCAGATCCCTCTGGTGGAGGCCGAAGACGT